>JZKD02S0175696.1:205626-256727 GCA_000966675.3 Picea glauca
GGGTGTTGTATCTACATGTTCATTTTCCTTCATGTCCAAATAACTTCATCAATCTTGTGGTCCAAAACCCATGACTAGGGTTGACATCAATGACAACAACCAATCTTCCAACATGATCGTCGTCGAAGACTCTCCAGTTTGTGATGTTGTCGGGAACGGATGGCCTAAACAACAGTTCAATGTAGAATGCATCTGGGGACAGGCCTTCTGCAGGAAAGATTTTAGAAGCTATGTTAGCTAATAGATCTGCTTCAAAATTATTCAATCTAGGAATAGAATTTATATTGAAAGCATAAAATTTATTCATTAAATTCCATACCTCAGATTGGTATCTTTTAAGATGCGGAGACAGACAGTGGATAGAATCTCTTACCTTTCTAACCACAATTTCGGAATTGCCAAAGACAGCCAAGTTTTGAATGTTCATATCTAAAGATTTTATGAGACCTTGCAGTAAAGCCTCATATTCTGCTGTGTTATTAGTACATTCAAATTCTAACCTACATGCAATCAGGGTTTTGTTACCCGCCGGATCAATAATGATGCAACCTGCACCAACTCCTTCTTTGGACTTTGACCCGTCAAAATAAAGAGACCAAATTTGATTTTTATTGGGTGCATGAGACCATTGTGTAGAAGTTGTTGGCTGCACATATGCCACAATCTCGGACTGTTGTTCTGGGTTGGTGATAGTTGAAGCCTCAGCCATGAAATTGCCGAAAAAGGTATCCATCCCTTGTATTTCGGGTGAATCGGCAGAAGGTGTAAATGGTTCGTTGGGATCATTCAAATCTGTGACCGTGAACTTAAGGTAGCGTTCACGATTTACCTTGATCTTGTTGGGCTTGCCATTCTCTGGAAGCCACAGGTGAGACCAATCTGTCGTGAAATAGCTGTGTAATTGCTCCAACCAGTCCCTGCTTAAAAACAGACCCTACACTTCTGGAATATCCACAACAATAATATCAATAACTTGATGAACTTTAGGGTTAGACGATAATCTTATAAGCACATTTCTTAATTCGCCTACTACTTTAACACTGGTTCGATCAAGTTGGATGATTTTTAATGTGGATGGTTCGACTTCAGCGTTAATATTCTGACACACAAACCAAGGAATCATGTTGGATGACGCTCATGAGTCTACCATACAATTGTGCATGTTTCTATTAAATATTTCGAAAGTTAACAAAAATGGAGGTACATTTTTGCGAGTACTAAGGGTGGAAGCTTGTGGTTTTTTACTCGCAGTTTCTAAAGCTACTTTATCTACATTATTTACATTATTTACATTCTTTACAGGAAGGCTTCCTTTATCATGAGAATCATGATTGTTCTTTGTGGAAGTCTTTTGAGGGAGCTTGTTCTAAACAACCTTGTTATTGCTTGAATTACCATTTTTTCCATTCTCTGCGATATTTTGTAACATTTTTTGTAGCAGAAATGGAAATTTCAATAACTCATAAACAGAAATGTTAGCCCTTAACTTTTTGAGGTCTTTAACTAAATCATAATCTAAGTTGGGGTTCACATGACTCTGTTTAGTCTCAGTTGGTTTAGATTGCTTTGGAGGAAAATTTGTAGTGTTTTCAGAAGAAGGTTTGTTAGTTGTCTTATTCCTAGTATTGTAGGGATGGACTGTCTCGAAGTTAGCTTGAAAGATGCTATCCCAGAAGTGTCCAAAAATGTTTGGAGAAGATTCTTCTTCTTGAACTATCTCTTGTTCAACAACCTCCTCAGGAATCTCAGGAGGCATCAAGTTATCCTAGGCTTCTAGGATTGTTTGAAGGGAGTATTGCAGACTTTCTAGATTAAGGCCCTCAGTATTCGGATTAGGTCGATTGGTTGGGAAAGGCTTCCTGAACGGGGGCTTGTAAGGACCTTTGTTCGAGGAAGCTTCTTCGGCCATCCTTTTCATATCTATAACTTGATTTGACAGTTTTTGAACGACTTTAGTTAAGTTTTCTAAATCAGAGTTTTCAGGTTGTGCTTTACTTTGAGCAGGTCTAGGGAGGATTTCGATCTTCTTTTTGGAAGATGAACTAGTCTCTGTTTCATTGCTAGTAGCATATTTTAGACTAAGTATGTCTTTTTCAATCTGGCTGGCCTCCTTGAAGGCTTCTAACAACTTGGATTTCTTAGATATTTTAACCCTAATGGATATACTTTGATGCAAAGATTTAGTGTAGTATGCTATTATAAGATTCTTGATAGGCATCGAATCCGTAGGGATTCGGTTCTTAAGTTTTAAGAATCTTTGATTAACGTATTTAACTTTCTCTTTTGGGTTCATTCTTAAGTTATAAAGGTCCATGACTAGGACTTCCGTATTCTTACCGTCTCTGAACTTTTCCAAAAAGCATGACTCAAACTTTTCCCAAGACACGATGTTATGGGGTTGCTGGGCAAAGTACCATGTAGATGCATTTCCCTCGAAAGTATAGGAGAACAACCTATATACTACGTCTTCATGCTCGACATTTCGGAGTCTTATGGCTAAAATAAACTTTTTAATGTGATCTTCAACGATTTGTTTAGAGTCAGGGTCAAACTTGGGAAGCCACTTCTCTGGATGTTTAGGTAAGGGATGCTGATCTCCAGGTACGACTACCGCATCTTGGTCGAGCCAAGGTCTAGCAGGTTTGTTCTAATTGGCCATTGGTGTAAGCAGTGTGGAAGGCTGTGAAGGGGAACTACCTTTGTCAGAGGAGTCTTCTCCCGAAGAAGAAGGAGATGAGGGAGGTGGTGAGGGAGGTTAGTGCCTCTGAGTTGTTCTCTGATATCATAGAAATCTAAAGGTTGTTCCAAAGGTCGATTTGGTTGCCTCAAATGGGCTAAGGCACTATGAGTTCTTATGAGAGATTGGCGGACAATCTCTTGTATGTCACCACCTATAGGATTTGGGGTTGCTGGCTCAACTCTGATTCGTGGATCATCGTTTGATGTGGTTTCTCTTTAAGGGGGGATGTTATCATTCGAATGACTTCTTGTCACTATAGGTGAGCGATTAGGTGGTGGAGGAGTCTTACGACTGCCTCGTGCCATTAATAAATTCCAGGCCATTAAAATGAACGCTCACCAACTGGAAGAGTGGATCCGGTCCGGGGTTGTCTAAATAACCCAAGCCGTTTGAGATAACCCACCATGACAGGTTTAGCGGCTCTGTTGGCCAATCTAAGTCCTAGGAAAACGAATAAAAACTACACTAAGGAACTAATCTAAATGAGAACAATAATTAAAACAATCTAATAAACAAATCTAAACTACATATATACAATCTATTAACTAAATCATATAACTATAATTCTACAAAATTAAATGTTTAATTATTAATAGAATCAGCTTCAATTACAAATATACAATATTTACAAATTACATATTTAAATTAAAACCTGCAAAAATCATTTGTAATCTGTCCTGAGACAGCGAAACTATTGCTTTTTTATTTTTATAATTTTATGAAAAAGAAATAGAATAAAAACTATCTAAGATAAGAAACTAAAGTAATAACTCTAACTATGAATATAAACTAATAGATTTATCTAAACTACTTATATTATACTAATTAATTATCTATCAAATAATAAATAACAAACTCACCTGAAGTAACGCTTCAGGTTTGTCCTGTATGTAGTAGTTGATTCAGCTGTTTGGTGGGAGGAAACCCGCACCAGATTATCCACGAACTTCTCGTAAACAAGAAGAAATTGTGCTCTTCAAATATAAATGACAGGACAAACAAGACATAAAAAATTACAGCAATCTTATACTTTACAAATCATCGCATTTAGATAAATCTGTGTGCAAAGACTTGTACAAAATGATTCATTTAACGAAAAAGGTAAACCTATAATTCATTGAACTGAAACAAAGTTATTGTTGTATTTTTAAAATAGGAGAGACCAGATATGGATAACACATAAACCAAGTCACATCAACCTGCGAGAATTACGATAGCTAAAGTAGTCTATAATTAATTGCAAACTGATATGCAGAAAACTTGAAACAAAAGTTTGATATATTGAAAGAGAAAGTTGTTAGAAGACATCAACTTTCGTCTCAGTCTGAATCATAAATCCATAGTCTGGTTCTCACCACAATGATGATGATTGTTCTCATTACAAAAAATAACAAGTATTTAAAGACCTCCCACAGGGTAAAACATCCCTGTGGGAATTATCAAAACAGTTTACAAAAAATCTGGGGATAATATCCCAGTCTCTATTTCTGACTCAAACTAACAACTTAAAATAAAAACTACATCACAAAAATATATCCTAAACTGTTACAACAATCCCAATACATCATTGTAATTCGTATGCACCTGAAAGAGGACAAGAATAGACAAGATTAGAGGATATTTTATTGATAAAATTGACAAAAATCTAATTTTTAAGACTAGCTACAGAATCTTGCGATTCTGTAGCTGGTCTAAATTGAACACAGAATCGTTTTAAAACCAATTCAATTCTTGAAAGAATTATATTCAAACTATGAAACAAAAATTTAGTTGCTAATTTGAAACCAAACGAATCATTCAAATCAAAACTTGTATGCTAATTTGAAACAAAATGAAATCATGGTCAATCAAAAGGTAATAGAGATACATGCACTCTATTCAATATTTGTTATCACCAATTTGGGTAAACATAATCGCTTAGATAATTCGACAGCAATGAAATCATTTTCATGAACTAATTCCAATCGACACAAACTGTAACCGATTAAACAAATCATTTATGCAATAGTTTATGTCGCCTCATCCACTTACAAAATCATTGTCGAATCACAACGAAATCAACAGGATCGTATTTCAAATTAATAGAACTATATCAAACATATACCAACGATCATGCTAATCGTAGCGCGCAACAATCGTTTACAAATCAAATCAAACAGGAACGAATCGAAACAGTTGGGAGCCGACACAATCGTTATGAAAAATTGTATCAATTAACACAACTACACGATTTTTAGCAAATAGATCTTTTGCACAGGTCGAATGTAATCAAAATCCAAACAAAAATATTGATTCCATACAAAACAGAGTCATTCCTAGTAAATCAAAATCAACAGAGTTGTTTTGAGTCTATTAGAAACAAACAAAACTAATCGAAATCAAACCAAATCGACTATCCTAAATCAGACGAACATAATTGTTTCAAAAACAAGCCAAACATAATAAAAAACAAATCAATGGCTTATACTAATCTAGGCATGACAAAATCACATAACCAAATCATAGCTACATTTAATTATAGAAAAATGAATCTACTGTACAGGATCCACAACAAAATTGTTTTTGATAATCAAACTATAATAGAATCATTTCAAATGTATTAAAACGAACAGAGGTAATTCAAATTCGTTATATTAATTCAAGCAAACTTACACATCAAAATTCATATTGAAATTCATACCTAAACAATCAGAACACAACGCGGTCATGATAATTTGGAATTGACGAAGGTCGTTGCAGCCTCGACATTCTTGAAGATAATCGAACCGGTGGTTTTTTGTTTCTTTTCGTTGGCTTGAAGCCTATCGTTCTCCTTCGCTAGCACTGTCACTCGTTCCTCTAACGATTTGATCTTTGATTGTAATAGGGGAACGTCGGTGTAATAACTCTCTAGCCAAACATTACATTGGACACATGATGATTGCTCGGGCTTTGACAAAATAGGCGAGGGTTTGTTTAAGTCACCAGGGGTTTCATTGTGCAACTTGATTCCCAGGTAATTCGGGTCATTTTTTAGACAAGGGGGTAAGTTAGAGACATAGTCATAGGGTTTCATAGAGCATAGGCCATGAGAATAGGGGTACTCTTCAGCTAGGAAATGCTCGATGTCAGAGTCCGAGTCCTCACTCAGCACTATGGGATTTTGGTCGATATTCTGTTTAGGTTTGTTCTGGGCAAGTCTTGATATCAATCGAGCATTTTTCTTCCCCTTTCTATTGACAGTAGTATCATTGTTGTCTTTCTTCCTCACAGGTTTGTTGACGACCTTAATATCATCCTTAGTGCACGGGTTAACCAAGGCATCAAGTAGGTCCAAATTGGGGCAAACTGAGGGTTTGACAGGGGGTAGAAGGATATGCAGTGGCACGGATGGTCCAGCCAAAGTTTCACTGACCACAACCTTATCGATTTGAGCAGACTCTGGATTAGCAAAGCCATTTCTAGATAGAAAGGCTTGCCAATTATCGCTATTAAGGCTCAAATGGTGGACAATGATGAGTTTAATCAAGACGTGATGAAAAAGACTGCTATCATCCTTCTCTTTCTTGAATCTCTTAGACATCTTGTAAAGACTATGCAAGAATTAATGTGGCATGTTCAAAGGATAGCCCATGAAATTCATCAATAACCGGAGGTGATACAAAAATACTAAGTTATACCGACCTTCACAGGTCACAAATTGTTTAACGATTACCAAAAGATCATGCCACTTGGGTTTGAGGGTAGAAATAGGCATACCTTTATCAAAAGAAACAACATTTCTTGGTATGAATAGTAATGGCCACGACACCTCGTCAACTTTGGAGCTTTTAAACCATCGTTGGCCTGTAGCTACCAGTCCTGTAGTAGAGATTATGAACTCCTCATTGAGCTCGAGCTGTATGTCACCGAATTTAGCCCTACACCCGTCAAAGGTGAGGGTGAATTGTTGGGCAACCAAAAGGTTGAAACCCTCGAACCTCTGTATAAACACCAGCCAACCACTGTTTTCTAAATCCTTACGGGCATTATCGAATAGTAACAGAGCTTGACTACCGTTTGGCTCTATGAACACCACCAACGCCATAGACGGGAGCACATGGTGAGCAGGGTGCATGAGTAAGGGTTTGAACAAAGTATATGCAGGGTTGATAACTCACAGGCTCACCCAAAAACTAGCAGAGGTGACCCGGGATAGGTGGAAAGCATTAATGACAGAATGTGCGAAGGTGGTGGAGCTAACTCAGCCCATGGAAAATAGTCATTTCGCACAGTACAACTGACGGCGCATATAACGATTCAAAAATTACTATTGCATATGTTAAAAGGTTTAGTGATCGGCCATGCATGGCCGAAAGGTTTAGTTAACTTACCCAAAGCCGTGTGTTCCATTAGCAACTTTCCTTTTTTCATGCTTTTGTAGGTACACGTGGGTTGTCTTGGGTCAGCTAGTGTGTACATGCATGCAGTAATGGAGCAGGGCATGTGGGCCTTTATAAAAGGGGTTTTTAAGAAGAGTTGTTCAGTAGTGTTTTGGAAAAGAAGGAATCTGAGATGGCCTCATGCCAGGTAAGCATGTCTGGTGCAAATTAGGTTTATAGAACTGACCCACCACAAGACATAGCCATGATGATATGGGATCCCGACGTGATCGCATCTTTAGATCATCTGTTTAAAACTCAGGTACCATCCACAGAGATATCGATGGTACAAACACATAGTAAGGGTCAACCCATCCCAAAAGATATCGATACCACCCGTGTCTCACAAAGTAAATTGACTCCCAATTGCCCGAGAATTCCTATTGCTCCTAGTAAATAGCCTCTAAGAATCCATACACGGGAATCTCCTAAGCTATATTATAACGTAGTCGAATATTTGAAGAAGCCGAAAGCTAATATATCAGTTATGGATGTATGTAGAATCCCTCAGCAGAAAGACCTTCTGTTGCAGGCTCTAAGTTCAGTAGAAAACCCGGCAACCGACGATGGTCGAGAGAAGAATCTCCCCCCTACAGATTTAGCAAACAAACCAACGATAAACACCTACTCAGAAGGTAGGAAGGAGATGCCTTTCGTGCCTCCTTTCCTTTTAACGTTTGAAGTCTTCAATAGGAATCTTCACAATAGTCTGGTAGATTCTGGAGCATCTTCTAATGTCATGCCCTTGGTTGTTTGTAATAAACTAGGTCCTGTCTCTCTCAAAAGTGATAAGCATGTTATACAACTAGATAGAACCCAGGTCAAGGTTATGGGGGAACTCAAATATGTGATGATCAGGATAGCGACACACCCTAGTTTCGTGTAGGTGATTGATATCATTGTTGTAGATATCCCTGAGGCATATGGGCTATTAATGATCCGAGTTTGGTCTAAAAAGATGAATGGATACTTTAGTACTGACTGGACACACCTTTGGCTACCACTGAAAGGATACAAGAACATGATCCAAATTGATAGGGAGAGGTATCTTAAGCATACAATCACCGATTTGGAAGCCCCTAATGAACCAACCTCCACGGATTTTCCCATATTGGGTAATTATTCTTGTGACTCCTACTTCAGGAAATTACCTCCCCTCATATCTAATGTTCCACTTACCCAAAACTCTGAACTTCCTTTCTAGGAGAAATCGTCGATACCGACAAAATATTTTCTCCTTTTTCAAAACCCCATGTCAAGTCGAGCAGAAGGAAAGGGTGGAAAACATAACATCAACAATGGTGAAGGAAGGAATGATTGTCTTTCATGTATTTGGACCCTCTATTTTGATGGATCCAAGTCACAAGAAGGATCAGAAGCGGGGTGCATTCTAATTTACCCAAGGGGTAGGTGTCATTTCTTGTCTTGTAGGCTAGAATTCGAGTGCACCAACAACACGGTTGAGTACGAAGCCTTGGTGTAAGGGTTAAGTAAATCCATAGATGTTAATGTCAAATAATTAAAGGTTTTCGTAGATTCAAAAATCATAATTAGACAAGTAAGAAACATGATACATTGCAATTCACCCCACCTTAAGAATTACCAGTAGGAGGTGCATAGGTTAATAGAACTCTTTGAAGTTTTCAACATTACCGCAATCCCCAGGGAAAAGAACACCCTTGTCGATTCCCTAGCCACAACTACTTCTAGGCCATCACCTTGAGAGCCTATTATGGTAGAACATCATCCCCTGAAGGAATCTTCCAAAATGTCCCCGTCGAACTTGGAGGCAAAACCATCCTCATCGACATTGAATTTATCGATGTCTCGCTTGATTACAATATCATGTTTGGATGTAGCTACATGTACACTATGAAGGCAGTGTCCTCTTCTTTGTTTCGAACGATGATGTTCCCCCACAATGAGAAAATTGTCACCAGCGGCCAAATAACACATTATGAGCCTAACCATTCTGCTAACATCGATAACATTCTTCCTCTTGTCTTCACTAGCTCAGATTCTTATTCGCTCGTCGACATGGGTCCTAGAATTTTCAAGGACCCATCCTTGTTGGGGGCATACCATGGAGCACCACCTCTCCTACACCCTTCAACACAATTGTGTGTAGTATCTTGTAATGGAACCGATATAGGATACATTATTCCTCCCACTGAGGCCTCTCCACACCTCAACGTTCCACCAGTTGAAGAACTATTAGCTCAAGAATTCCTTGAGAATCCTACTACACCACTTATCCTTGATCCCCCCCCCCTCCAGGGGAAAATCCTGGCTTGGGAGACAGTCCCTCAATCCATTACTCAAATCCCCTTCTTTTACCCCCCACCTAAAGTCCAAGAATTCCAGGTATCTGCAACCCTTAACCTTACAAACATGGTGCTTTCCATCCCTATATGGTATCTTCATCCACCTACGATGGTTCTTCAACCATCTCTCCCTCCTCAGACAGAGGGAATCCCAATGCAGATTCCATTACAGGCTCCAGCCGCACCACCTTCATCCCCAACTATTGGCACCACTACCACTGTTGGAGGAAGATGAAATAATAAAGAGACCACAACTCCACTTCCTCTTCAATTTCAACCTCCTTTCACACTATGAGAAAGTGAGGGATACCCCACCAATAGATGCCCTACTCTTCCCAACTTACGAAATCTGATCCAAATCCCTTGAGAAACCACATTTCTTGCTACTTCACCAAGAACATCTAGTACAACTACTGTGTCCTCCACTTCAAGAAGTAAATGGTTGTGAACCAAATTTGTTTGTGCCATCTGTTCAGAATATGGCCACTATACTCATCATTGCCCATCTCTACCCCAATTTCTCCATACGTTTTCTGCAGTAAGCCAAACCTCTAGGTAAGATCCCTCTCTGTTACCCCTTACTGGTGCTCACATCACTCACATTCAATATTTCTCTTCATCATTCCCTGAGTGGATGAGATGTCCTTGTTCTCTCTGTGACTCACTTTCTCACTTCACATACCTGTTTCCTTTGATTGTTTCATACCGAGGTCATAATTCAACCCATTTTCAATATCATCTGACCACCTCACCACTGGTACTACACTCTCTAGATACTGTCAATATTGCCTCCCCTAAACCTAAGTCACTTCCCATCCCTCCATGGTTCACAGATCAACTATCTGAGGATATTCCACCGAATCCTCCCAATTCTCTGGTAAATTTCCTACAAGAAATCTTGCCCCCTACCACAGTTTATCACCCACACTGTCTTGACATTTGGTTTATGTCAAGCGAGCATCACACCCTGTATGGGATATCCCCTCTGCATCCTTGCCACTTGAGTACAATCACACTTTGATAGTCCCCCGTGTCACCTCCTCGGAAACCCTGTATTATCACATTTTCCACTGCGATGAAGATATCTTGGAGGAACGAACTACCCCCGATTTCCCTTGGAATGCGCTCCATCATCGATCCATTTTCCTCTCACAAGAGGTATTTCACCTACTTGATCAGTAGCTCCAAGCTCCCATAATCTTCCAAATCACCTCACAACACTCTCGCCAAATCACCAATAGTGTCAGTGTTGATGAGGTGACATTGTGGGCCCACCATCCATATATTTTCCCTTTTTCCCCAACTTCCATACTCTGTTACAGGATCCTAGAGCCTCTATTTTCCAATCCATTCTTAGACACAGGATCCTGATACCACCATCTACACATTTGTTATCACTGAAATTTCGTCCGCAAATGGTTACAAGAATTCAACATCGTCAAACAGTTATGAGGTCACCCATGGACCTGAATTAACACAAAATCATTTCCAAAGGGTCAAAAACTATACAACGAGTGAAAAAATTAAAGGGTTCTATGGAGACACAGGGCGCACGTGCACACGCGCAAAACAAAAATGCAATATTTGCGCACATGCGCATGATACACGATTGTTGTCGCAAAAATCTGTGCACCTGAGAAACAACACATTTATGAGAGTGGTCAGCCTCCCATCCACTTCTGGTTCAGCTTCCAAGTTGATTTGACACTCAAATCTGGACTAGATTCAACTAGGTGGCTGGTAAAAGACCTAGAAATGCCCTAATTAGCCTCTTTACACACTACAAACTAGTTGAACAATACCTCAAAGGAATGATATAAAAAGGTCATAGATACACTTCATTTTTCAAGGAATTCATAGCAAAGTTATGCTGCCATTATTCTCTTGAGGGGTCCTCTATCCTTATCAAGAGTATACTTTCATCATTGCATTGGGCAATCCATCTCACCCCTTGAGTGGATTAGAAAAAGAATTCTTTCACCATTTTCATTTTCATTTTGAAAGTTGTAAGAAGAGCTTATTTGTGGGGGTCCAAGAGCCCTCCCTTGGAGGAAGAAGGGACTCATAGTCCTCTTTCTTCTCGGTGTTTTATTTTACTAATATTAGCCTTATCATTGGTGACATGGGTCTAATGTTTTCTTTTGTCCTTATGTCCCTATTCGCATTAATTTAGTTGTTGTTTTATTTCTTAGTTTAATTCTTAGTTGTTCTTTTATATTTCTTTCTCTAACCCTTTTACTTGCAGTTGTCCTGCTTAGAAAACCCAACTAATCTTGCAAGCACCTCTATTTTTCTCACTAAGGTGACGAAAGAGGCACAACAACATTCATATTCCCCAGGCCATCATATGAACTTGGACCCAGAGGAGAATTTTTTTCACATCACGTTCAAGTACGCATGCTCATGTTCAAATTTTATCAAATAATTGTTATATGTTCTTTATCATTAGATATTGTTCACGTCGAGTATTTGGTTTTCATGTGTGCAGGTACTTGTTCCATAAGAGACACATCCTCTTCATGTATATGTTCAACACTATCATGTAATTCTTCCCTCTGAAAATCAATTGCATATCCCATCCATACCCTCTGACATTTACCTTTAGGGTCCTTACATCTGGCTCTGTAGTACCTATACCTCTACTACATTTTTGGTACTTTTAATCGATATCACTCTCCCCCACATTCATTTTCCCATTCATAGTTCCCCTTGGCCACTTGAAACTCATGCATATTTCACCCCCTAAGGATGGGAGTCTTTGATAGTCTTATGCACTTCTGAGAATGAACCTCATAGTTCTTCTCATCATTTTTCTATCTTTCCCAACGGACTCCCAGGTCATATCACCTCGGCTCTACTAAATGCACCTCCACAATATCATTATCCATTCATCTCATCCACCATCATTTTTCCCATCTGTAGATTTTCCTCCACTCATTTACCTCATACAGAAACCCACCCATGGGGCCCCCACCCTCCACTAGTTCTCTTTCACAAACTTGCGCCCTAACAAGCCAAGCCAACTATCACTGGGGCACCCATTTCTGTATCTGTACACTCAACCCAAATTATTCTTTATTTATTTGGTAATTGTAAAAATCCTTTGTTTCCATCATTTACTTCTCTTTTTTTCATCACCCTTGATGACCTTATTTTCTTGACAATGCAACCCATGTCGCCCTTGGTTGGGGCATCCACTCTCTTTTTTTCATTCCAACATCCTTCACAAACCCTAAGTATCCCAAAGTCCATGTACCCATGATCTATGAGTTTTTCCACTTTGTTATGCCTTTGGAATATTTTAACACCATATCTAGTCGTCCCCCTGACACTAGATATAGTTTTGCGGTTATTGCCAATCATCCTTCAAAAATTCCCCAACCAAGGGTGTTGAGCCTCATTTTTTTCACCTCCAATTTCCTTATCTCATCCCATATCCGAACCAATGTTGCCTCATACATATGCACTATCTTCCTATTCTCCTCAACAAACATGTAATTTAGCAATTGTTTTGTACATATGAGGTAAATTATGTTTAATCATGATTTATGATGATTTATTAATTATTTGGATTGAATATTTGATGTTTAAATATCTCTAATTACTTTGAATGATCTAAGAAGACATTATGAAAAAAACCCTATTCAACATGTACATTTTTTGGTGTTCATCCAGTACTCATCTCGTCCGGTACCAATGTTGTGCTCGTCCGGTACCTATTTTTGTGCTAGTCTGATAGCAGATATAATTTGAAATTTTGGAATTATTCTAAAAGAAAATCGGGGACATGGTTTTTTTCTAGAGATATTTTTACATGCAGAAACGTAGGGTAGAACTCACCCATATCACACGTGTGGACCTCCAACTCAGAGGGAATGATTATGCAAAAAATAGCAAAAATCTCAAACTGCCAACTTGCGCCTCGATTTCCATGAATATCATATCTAGAAATTATACGAAATGGGTTTTTTCTCAAATGTGGAAAGTTGAGTAATACGAGGGCATGTTTCCAAAATTCTAATTGGTGTAGAATATATGGGTGGATCTCTAACTCAAATCTGCCCAAATTGATAAAAAAAACCCATATTTTTGGGATTTATCCTAAAATTGTAAAAATTGTTTTCTGAGTTTAGGGATTCAGTTTCATCCATTCCTCCATGGATTTTATGTATAAATAAGACCTCATAGGTATAATGAAGGAGGAGGAATAGTTATGATGTAATATCGGTTCTTGAAGGAGAGGAATTGTTATGATGTAGGTTTGATTTTTGAAGATTGTTGATTGTACACCTATTTCTCAAGTAATGATGTAAATTGCAGTTCATGGAATTGATGCGTGTTATCAGAACTTTCATTCTGTAAGTTTATTTTAAATTACCTTGTTGGTATGGCACGGTCCCACTGACCCAACCAAGGTAAGCTTATTTGTATTTATCGTATATATAATTCTAGTTTGTATATGTATAAAATCATTTTGTGTTTTGATCATAACATCTAACTTTATTTCTGTTTTATTTCAGTAAGCATTTGACAAAATGAAATAAATATGTGTGGTAATTGTGAGTGAGTGAGTGAGAATTTATGGATTTCAATATAGATTTATGGAGTCTAATATGGATTTATGAGTGCAACATAGATTCTTGAGTGAATATTTGTTATCCTTGTATGTGTGTGTAGACAATCATTTGGTAGATTGGATGTTGTAGTGTTGTTTCTATCTTGCAAATCTAGGGATAACTAAGATCTCCATATTTCACCCTACATGAGCCTATAATGGAGTATCTCAACATACCTACAATTTTTTCCCGAATTAATTAGGTTACACCTTGCAAACACATGCACAATCAAGACCTCCATCTCTCACCCTACATGCACCTATAATGGAGTGTTTTACTTTGACCGATATTTCTTTTAATCTTGATGAATTAATGAAAGGTTTTACTGAACTACTTAAAAAGGGTTAGGATTTTGTATGGGAAGACACTGCCAACAAAGCCTTTGAAGCTTTGAAACTCTCCTTGACCCATACGCCACTATTATCTCCACCCGATTATAGTTGAGATTATTTCTTGTACTTAACCTCTTCAAACTCTACCATCCTTATGGTTTTAGTCCAAGAGGATGACTCGCATGATGAACATGCTAACTACTATTTGAGTCAGAGTCTCATGACTACCGAAACCAAATATTTGCATGTGGAGAAACTGGCCTTGGTAACTGTGCAAGATGTTCAACATTTTTGTCACTATATCTTATTACGCAAAACCACAGTCATTTATGATTGCAACCCCATGCAACACATCCTTACTCAACAATTTTTTGGATACTCCAAATGGATAGTTATTCTCCATGAGTTTGATTTGGAGTTTGACCAAGCCAAGTCAAAGAAGTCTTTGGTTTTTTCCGAGTTGATATGTGACCTTCCCTCTACTGAGACAAAAAATTTGGAAGAAGATTCCTTTCCTGATGAGTCTCTCTTTATGATCAGTTCTAATGACATATGGTATGGAGACATTATCATTTATCTCCAAACCCAAACTTTTTGGCCCGATCATTCTAGTGTAGAGTGTCGTCGTATTCGGTATCAAGCATGCCAATACATTATCCTTGGTAATACCCTTTACCGTCGTGGTATTGATTCCATATTTCGACGATGTCTCACCTATGATGAAGACAACAAAGCTTTGAATGACTGTCATTCCAGAGCATGTGGCTATCACATGTCTGGGTATGCCACTTCCCAAAAGATCTTACAAGTTGGTTAATTTTGGCCTTCATTGTTTAAGGATTTCATTATTTCCATCTAGAAATTCCATGCTTGTCAAACATACAACAATAATATCCGATCTCATATTGCTCCTCTTCACCCTATAGTTTCCATTGGTCCATTCACTAAATGGGTCATTGACTTCATGACATGTAACCCTCACTTGGCTGGGGAGCATGGATACATCATCATAGCCATGGATTATTTCACTAAGTGGGTCGAGGTGATGCCTACATTTGATAATACCGGGAAAACTACAACATTGTTCATATTAAATCACATCGTTACTAGATTTGGTGTACCTCAAGCCATTGTCACTGACCATGGTAGTCATTTTTTCAATTTCATGATGTCTGAACTTACCTATAAGTTGGGTCTTCGACATGAAAACTCAAAACCTTACTATCCAGAGGCCAATGGTTAGGTTGAAGAAATCAACAAAGTTCTCACTACTATGCTTCAATGGATGGTAGGAATTCACAAGTCAAGCTGGCACAAGATTCTATTCTCGACATTTTGGGCCTATCAGATATTCGTTAAATCTTCCACGTGGTTCACACCTTTCCAATTAGTATATGGTATTGAAGCGATTCTTTCGATTGAATGTGAAATCTCATCTTTGAAACTAGATGTGAAACTTCTCCCTAATACCTCAGTTGAAGGGGAACGTCTCTTGTATTTGATGAAATTAGACGATACTCATCGTGATGGTTCCTTAGTCATTGAAACTCAGAAGAAACGTGTCAAATATCAATATTACAAGCATGTCAAACCACATGTTTTTTATGAGGGTGATTTGGTTCTCCTTTACAAACATGATCATGACTTATTAGGGGTCGGTAAATTCGAGTCCATGTGGTGTGGCCCTTATCTTGTGAAACAAGTGTTGGAGAAAGGGATTTATGAGATGGTAGATTATTATGGAATTCCTTTGAGTGAACCCATAAACTGTCTTTACTTGAAGAAGTACTATGCTTAAATTATTTTTGCATGAGTGTTGCGCATTTTTAGTGTATCAAACTCTTGTGTTCTTTTTTCCTTTTTTGGTTCCTCCTTTTAGATGCTTACCTTGCATTATTCTTGTGTTCCAAATGTCAGTGTCTTCACTACCCTATATCGACTTTGCTAATGGTGCTAGTCACAGTAATCAAAACCTAGCGTCTTTTTCATGGGAAATCTATGCACCTACAAATGAGTTGATCAGTCTACATGGTGTTTGCCTTGGTCGTGCAACTAATAATATCACGTACTATAGTACATTTATCAAGTTTCTAACTGACACCATTTCATTTGGCATCCATCATCTTATTGTACAACTTGATTCACAGTTAGTAGTGTTTCATTTGAGTGACATTTATTCCATCTGAAGTCCTACTTTGTTACGAGTATACTTACGAATTCTCCTCTTGGAAAGACATTTTGATTACATTGAGTATGAACATATTCCTATATGTTTAAATACACTGACATATGCATTGGATAATTATCTATTAGACAGACATTTGACACATTTATAAACCCAATCACACTTTTTACAAAGACAGGTAAGATGGTAGGAACTTTATATTAATACGACAAAAAGTTACAAAAAGTGTTTGTCCGAGGACCAAAATCTCAAAATAGTGAAGCTCATAGCTACATGTACAAAAGAATCAAGGGAGATGCTCATTGTAAAAAACAACTTCCCATGCCACTCTATGGAGCAGTCAACCAATAGATGAAGATATGCCAACTTTATGGCATTGATAGTGTCGAGGAATTTCATCCACTGTGGCATCAGGGATGTTCACAGTTAACCCCTCTAGGTTATGCTCAATCACCTTCAAATCTGCAACAACCACTCTTGCCATGACACCTCTCTCTCCTCACCTCTAAATGGGAGAATATCTCGGAGGATGATAGGGCACCACATTTGCATTATTGAGAGCATTTGATTAGTCTTGGATAAACGACAATTTTTTTTATATAATTAAAATATCAAAAACATCATATAATGAAAATTTCCTTCTTACCTATGTCACCCCACTAAGATCCCTCAGGAAGAGATAATTCAAGATCCCCACGGAATTCCATCCCAGTGTACACATAGTCCTCCACCATGATTAGATTATTTCTCAGCAATTGGAAGAAAACATTATCATACTTGACGATAGGCATGCCACTGTGACACACCATCAAGTCCACCCACCTTTTCATCCATGGATCTTGTGGGGCAGGTATACCCAAATCCACCTATATTCATAAGATGGGGACCCTGTCCAAGAAGAAGGAAACCAAAATGGACCCATAACCAAATTGTTTCAATAGACCATTTCGACACTTTGTCAGTTGCTTTTCCATGTTCTTCAAGAAGCCCTCACACCAATTGAAGACCCTGGGATCCATGCACTCTATGGTGTACTGAAAGTGGATTTTCAAATTCATGTGGGGAGCTAGACTCCATACCATCCAATTAATGGTATAAAGGATGGTACGCAATGGTAAATCTCAAACATCTCTGATGACCACCTTGCCACTATGGTTTTCCGTACCTGGTGTTGATGGGTCTTAAACCCCTTAACTCAACAATGGGAACCAAACCTACCACCGAGACCCAATTAGACTCTACAATGTTTGTGATTGGAATGGTTCTCTAGATCTCTTGATCCAACCAATTTAATCGATGGAATTTTTGTTTTCTTGTGGAGGCATCTCCTTCAGTCGGTATTTTCTCTTTTGGTATTTTCTCTTTAGTTAGGATAAATGTGAGGAAAATCCGGTATAAAACAACTTGACCACACAATGATAAGGAAGTCTAAAGACTAGGAAATACTGGGCTTGGGATAACCCTCACTCCAGCATGAAGATAGAGATATCTTACCACAGGCCTAGTAATAATACTTTAACCGTGTGAGCACTTGATCACTAGTTGAGATTTTAACCTAAACTATCCAAGAAAACAAGATGAGAGAAAATTTAACTATTACAGAAGAGGTTGAGCTTGGGATAACCCGCTACTCAAACATGCAAAATATAATCCTATACCACAGGCCTAGTAATAATATGTTAACCATGTGAGCATCCAATTACTATTTGAGAATACTAATTAGAAGAAAACAATTATATGATAAGATCAATAGCAAGAAAAATAATTCATCTACCATAATCCTTCATCATACATCCACACAACGATTCATCATTTCCATCATTAGAGAAAAGAACATCAAAAAAATTGCACCAGATAACTTGACAATATATTCGCTAGCTCTTACTTGTTACATTTGTTCATGAACTGAATAGGAAATAGTTCTTCTCTAGGCTCAATTACACATGCATACGATGAAAACAACTTTGTCTCTGGTCCAGAAGGACTTCTTCATTCATAGAAGCTCCAAAATAATTCTTAACAACTAGAAAGAAAAGAGTTATTGCAACAAACCATTGACCCTTAGCCGCATATATCCCTCTGATGTCCGCTGCATGTGGTCGGTATTTTATCAAGGTGGAATTCAACTGTTGCAACATGGTTTTAGCTCTGATCGGGTGTTTTGTGAATTGTTGCACATGTCTTGGCCTCGCATCGGCTACCTTCACGCACTCTTCGGCCCATAGGGAGTCTTGTTCGGCATACATCTTGAGCACATTTCTTATGTCAATAAACTCATTGGGGTTGTCAAACTCGGGGAGCTTGATATCTTTTATTACTTTATTAATTTTATCCCAGTGCTTCTGGCACTTGGCATATTGTTCTTGGATCTCTCGATGTGGATCCCGAGACATATTAGTCCAGTATTCTGTGGATCTCTTTATGTGGTTGAGGATATTTTGTTTTAACAGTCGAATGCCATGTTCTTCCTTTTCTCGACCTTGTTGGACTGCCTCAATGTTTTCGAGCCTTTCCACCGCTTGTTGCGCCCTTTCATGCCATCGTTCCATCTCCTTGCATGCTGTGAGAGCCATGAAAGTGTCCTCCTGGAATTCAATTATATTTTCAGTTAACGGGGTTCTTTATTTCTTGTACTCATTGTAAAATCCTAAAAACTCACTCTTCAAATATGTCGCAGTCTGTGTGGTGCCTTTATAATACTCAAAAATATGGCACAGGTGTTCTAGTTCCTTCATAGTATCCGCTAGTTATCTTTCATCCCTCCTGGCCATATCCTACGAAGCATTAGAGAGGGCTCTTCCCACACCTATTAGTTTAGATGTGCGAGCATCTTCTATGTTGATAAATCTTTCCTTTGTTGTAACCAAAATAGAATGGTCCACAGTAATCTTCCTCTTATTAGCAGTCCTTTGCATGATGGTCTTCCTCTTTTGATCATAGGAAATTGCATAGATGTCTGCCACTTCATATATTGACTTTGGTATCTATTGGTCTCCCCATGTAAGTGTGTTTCCCAGGTTGTTGGTGGTATATATTTGTTCAATATCAGATGCTTGAACCTCCTTCTTTTGTTCTGAAGGCCTGACCTCTTCCTGATGTTTATTGGGGACCTGAGTATCAAGTGGAATGGATGTGTCAGGAGAAAGCTCAATAACTTCCTGTATTCTAGCCATGGAATATGTGACATCCTTCTGCGGGGATATTTATTTTGACACGTCTAATTTTGAATTGTCCTTGGGACTACCTGCTCGGGTCTCCGGTGCATCAGGCATTTCTGTATCTAAGCCGCTTTCGGCTCCTTTTTCTTATTTTACATGCACAGAGGTTTTCTAATATTCCTCCGGACTCTCATCATCACTGTATATATCTATGAACTCTGACAGAGGGTTGGGCACACTAGTTTCGACTAGCACCTGAACCATATTCGATTGAATCATCGTGCCTGACAGTGAATCGACTGGTGACAGTGTGGATTTAGGGTCATCTGACCCATTGATGTTACTGGGTTCTGTGATCTCGGAGCTACCTACCCCTCCCGGGATCTCTTCCGGATTACTGGTCGAAACACTTGATAAGAGGGTTGGATCCATTATTTGCTGAGCATGTTGGATAAATAATGTCCCTCTTTCCCTTGCACCTGGAGTTCCAAGAAAACTCTAGTTCTGTACAGGGTTTCCTTGGAATCTTCCATCATTTCGGTCGATTCGAATGTTACCCTTTCTTCCCTAGTCTTGATAATTTCGTCCACTCTTTGTGCTCTTTCATCCAAGGAAGCCACTTTCTCTTCCCAACTCATGGCTTTGAACTTGGTTATTTTGGGGTCAGCCACTCTTGCCACCACCTCATCCCAATCTTGAGCATTTCCAGTGAATATTTCATCCTAAAACTGGTCGTGAGCATAAGGCCAATAGGACGATACTTGTGATGCATGTTTCGAGACCAGACCCTTGGGATCATGCTTGCGAAAATGTCCTGTCTGGAACTGAAATTCCAATTTACTTAATCCCTTTTGTTTGGCCTGCACAGTGTCTTTAACTTGGTAGAAGCCAATATGAAACCCATAGGTTATGAATGCCCATAGGCATTGTAACCTTGAAATATAGTTTGGTAACATATTTCCTCTAGTACGAGTTGGTCGGGGACATATATAGGTAGCAAATGTGGTACTCCTATGACACCGAAAACTCTAATGTAGGTTTCGTTCTCATCCAAGTAGTAGTGACGAACTTTTGATATAACCTTTTTGGCCGCATCATATAGCCTTGGGCACTCTTTCTTGAATAGTAAGAAATGAATAGGTGTGATACATTGGTCACAAATGAGAGAGTAGGATCTTTTATACCTATTCTCCCACAAGATGCTAAAATAGACATGGACTGGGAACTCAGAAGCATGCCATCTCAGGTTCATTCCTGAAAAGACATTTCTTGCACAGATGGCGTCCAATAGATAAGACGCCATGTAGAAGGCAGGAGTTTCTCTTTCCTTCGGCTGCTGAGCCTATAGAATGTAGGTGCTAAGTTGTTTGGAGATGATTGTGCCCCAGTTGAAGCTTGTTCTAGAGAAGACGATAGTATAAGACAAAGGCATCCATGCCTCCGAAAACCTAGAGCAATATTTTTCTCCATGCAACCGGCAAAGGAGAGCCATTAGATAGATATAAGGTTGTCTGAGGTTGGCCGTCGGGTACCAGCCGGAGTTTCGGTTAGTGAATTTTTTGTCTTCTTTCCACCAGGACGCCATGATTTTGCTGGTGTCGTACTTCTAATAAAATTTCACAACAAAATCCTTGTTCAAACTTTCATCTGGCTCCCTGAGCTTGTAATACCTTTGGACTTCTACTGGGAGGAAAAACCTGAAGATTTGACCATTATCATCATTAATTACACACTTATGGGCATCAATGTGATCAATAAGACATTTCAAAATTTCAATGCAAGGGAATATCAGAGTCCTGCTCGCCACCATGTGTAGGTAACCCTTGTGGATGTTGACGAAGACCTCATCATCTAGATTTCTCGTGTCAGGATCACTATGCAGGGAATATTTGGGAAATTCTTCGTGCATGATTTCGTTGAACAGATCTTCCCATCATGGGAATGTTTTCTTGGTCCCAATGTTCGCCTTTGTGTCCCCAAAGGTCGGGGGCTGAGTGAAGGATTCTTTGGTGATCGTCTTGATGATGGGTGTTGTCATGGAAGTGAATTCCAATTTTCTTGCAATGACTGAGGAGGAGCCTTCTCCTGCTTCTAATTCTCGCATCTTTGGGTTTCTAGGAGATTTCCTGGTGATAGGTATCTTTGGAGGCATCGTTCCTTCAACCGAAGATGCTCAATTAGGGTTGGCACATAGAATAATATTAGATCTTAATTTATATGTGAAATGAAATCAAAACCAGACTCATTCATACCTGTATCCTTGCTAAACTCTATTTATTTATACTCACTATACCATGGAAGCCTTCTACGGGTTGGTCATCTCACTCCTTTGGATGTTCTGGACCTCTTTGCACGTAGAATGATTTGGCTCATAATAATTCAGGGTAATATAATGAGAGAGAACTTACCAGTCGCATCAAGCTGTTAATACAAGTAATGGGACGAAATTTAAACTACTTACCACAAATTCCCTATAATCAATTTTACGTAGGTTGACGGTGGAGGTGCGGAGGGAGATGCATTGTATATACAGGTTAAAATGGTCATCGGGATCTGTGCACGAACTAGAGACTTATGCGCGATCTTGGAATTAATCAATCAATTAAATTCATCATATCTAGTGTATCTTAGAGCTAATACATCCCATCGTGTCATTTTCTGAAAGGGGAAGTCGAGGATTGGCACCGAGCTAAAGGATTCTTCGTTGATACTCCTTACAAAAGAAAAACCGTTGACGCCGAAATGTTTTTACGGGATCGGTCGTCGGCGATTCCTCTCTTTCTCCGCAAATGACTATTTCATTTTGCATTTCACCAATGATAAATGAAGTTGGTCATTGAAAACTTTCTTGTACAATGCTTATCATGAAATAACAACTGCCCGTTTACTGATGCCAATGAAAACCGATGATTGACATCCTTAGTTTTCTAGGATGATTTTCTTTCAACTCGGATTCTTCCGGGTGCCAAAATTTGGACGTGTTAGGTGAAATGACCTAGTGGTTGATTCTTTAGTCAAATGTTACTCCCTTTAAGTTGTGATGGTTTTGACATGTTCAGGGAACATTTTAAAGAATCAAGTAGAAATTGTAGAAAACAAAGATAAGTGGAAACAACATTGGTCCGAAATAAACAATAAGGGGTACCCAAAAAGTAGAGTTTGGCAGAGACTTTTTTATGGTGTGTTGAGAGCTCAATAAATGGTAATTCACTGGGCGAACGCAGAATCTCTATTCTTCCTTCAATAACCTTGACTCATTTCCTCCTTTTTTTATATTTATTTATTATTATTATTTTATTATTATTATTATTTTATTGGAAATATTGTTTTAGGGCCTGACCATTTACTGGGAGGGCATTAGGTTATCCTCCCAAATTATGAAATCGATAAGTACCTGCCCCTATCTTTTCAGCGACCTAGAAAGGTCCAAGCTACAGGTTCTGAAGCTTAGAATTCTTCCCTTTTGATTCATTCTCTCTGTCCCATTTTAATACCAAGTCTCCTACCTCAAAACGCTTTTCTTTGGCCTTATGCTTATCGAACCATCATTTAACTATCTGTTGGTGAGCTAGGAATTTTGACTTAGCCTTCTCTCTCTCTTCTTCCACCATGATTAGAGTATTGATTCTTTGTTGCATGGTCGATGAGGGTTCCTCGTTGGAATCTTGGGCCAATTGAAGAGATGGTAGATAGAGCCCGTTTGGGAGGATGGTTTCTTGCCCATAGACCAAAAAGTATGGGGAGTTTCCTATGGCTTCTTTGGGTGTGACCCTATCGGCCCATAAGGCATTATGAAGTTGATTATGCCAATTTTTTGGTTATTTGTGACTGTCTTCTTTAATATCCTTACCATATTTTTGTTAGTCGACTCTGCCACACCATTTCCCTGAGGGTAATAATTTGCAGAGTACTTTATTATGATTCCTTTGTCCAGAGCAAATTCTGTCAATAGTGTAGAGGAGAAGTAAGCTACATTATCAAATACTAGAACAGAGGGGAGACCAAAACTTGTGATTAGCTATTGTTCTATGAATTGGATCACTACGTTCTCGTTTACATGAGTCAGAGGGATGGCCTCCGCCCACTTTGTGAAATAGTTAGTGGCAGTAAAAATGTACTTGTGTAGTTTAGAAGAGTTGGGCGTAATTTCTCCTTGTTGAAGGAAAATCTCCCTACGGCCAGGTAGATCTCCTCAAAGAGATAGACTCCTAACTCTAAGACAGAAAGTGCTTATCATGGTCACTGACTTCCTTTTAGATCTAGGTGGACTAGTGTGTGAGAAGGAAAGAGAAAAGAAGTACCTTTTACCGGCGTTTGTCCCTGCACGCTCCGAGTTGAGCTTCGATTGTTGGCTCCTCGATAAGCCCTGTAGACAAACAAAGTACGACTACTTCATACTCTATCAAGATTAGTCCGAAATAGGTCTATCTACTAAAGAGACAAATTCATGTGAGATTGAACACAAATTAGAAATAAATAGGCCAAGCAAATCATATTAATGAGGACAAAACATTTCTTATAGCCATAGATGAATTGCAGCAGTTTCGTCAAGTCCTCCTTGTCTACCCCTTGCTCAAAATATCAACGATACAAATGATGATAGCTTCACTGATTGCTCCCTATGAGATCATAGGTCTCTTGCTGCCAAATTATCTCTATTCCAGCACCACTTATAAGATCATAAGTTTGGTGTGATTCTCCCTTTTTCTGTTCTCTTTCACCATTAGAAATCTTTCTTATATAGCCTTGGAGAGGCTTTAACCACTTGAGATATCCTTGGGGAAGTTGAGGATTTTCCTCCTTCAGTTGAGGATCTACCCTAAGATCATGGCTGGACTAGGGATTTGAACTCAACTGACTTCTAAGAATGAAATGATCCTTCCCCCATTCATCTCAACAACTTAACTACTACCCAGAATAGGCAGCGCTCCCTCAAAAGGGCCATCAGAGCGTTGTAGCGCTCCCCAGTAGGCTTAAGGGGGGTGCCAACACTCCTAAAGACACCAGTTCTCCCCAGAAGAGCCAAAGAAGCTTTATAACACTCCCAGACAGTGTAAGGGGGGGCGCCAACACTCCCAGAAGAGGTATAGGGGATCACTCTCCTTCAAAAACTTAGATTTTTGAGTGTTTTCAGATGGAAAAAGGTTCATGAGCCCAGTTAACCTTTCCTCCTCTTCCAAATCAAATGTTTGACATGTGCCAAGTGTCCTCCTGATGTCGCTTACAGGCATGAAATAAGCATCATGGCAGTATGCTTCCCTGACACTTGTGACACTTGTGAGCAAAATGTGACACTTGCAACCTTTGTAATGATGACACTTGCGACACTATCAAAGTGATTATTTTTGAGGTGTAATAGATTGCCCCCCAAAGTATGAAGTTAGAATACAGGAACTAATAACTGAAATGCTTTGTAGACTTTCAATCAAGGGTATATATGCAGAGAACCTGAAAAAAGATGCACACAAACATCCAACAAATATTATGGCATGTTTCAAACCCAAGGCAAGCATATCTATGCTTGGGTGATCAAGACTTGCAAGATATGGCCGCCATAAAATACACTGTGGATCCATAATTGTATTGATAAAAAGGTATAGCCACTGAAAATACACTGTGGATATATACTCCCATGACCTGAACCGATCATAGCCATGAAGAATACATAGTGGATCTATGAGATGACAAGACATAGCCACGACCAATACAAAGTGGATCTATGTAACAGTATATGTGTCATTGTTCAAGAGAAACTCCATCGCAACCTGGGAAAAGTACATATCAAACTGATCACTCAACCCAAGGTCTTCTTACCGATCCTGATGTAGTACAAATCTAACCATGTGAATAGATGTTCTGATGTTGAACATGGCATAAACCACTTGATTACCGGTCAATGATGTAAACCGTTAACAAGTGCGAGGGAGATCACCATTAATGTCAATGATTCCCAAGGTACTCTAGTACATTCCAACAAATGTGAATGGATGAGATGAAGTTGAACTTCCGTGGAATCATCCGATCAGAAGTCAATGATGTAAACCTACTGTCAGACGTGAGGAGGCCTACCATTGAGGCATACAGGTCCCAAAGTACTATTTGGTTTCTAAGTCTAGTTCCTGGATAATGTGTTGAAGTTGACAGGAATAGACTCGTCGAAGGAGGGCCTTGATGTATCCCCCATCAATGACATGAAATGGACACGGAGATGTAATTGGTAGATCAAATGAACATGGACTGACACAGGTATTGAGACAAGATATTTGTGATGGCTGACTCTTGAGGCGGATACTTCCCTTGAACACTGAGGCACAACAGTAGAAACATGACATGGACCAAAACTTGATGTTGCAGTGGATGTTGTGACTTACGTCAGGTGACCCAGAGGAGTGAAAGAAACTCAAAGGATTGGCTCAGTGCAGAGGGTTAGCAGATTATAATGCGTGCAAAAGACAAAGTGTCGTGTTCAAGGGCGACTCTAAGAATTACTTGGTAATGTTCTCAAAACCTGTTTGGCTTGCTTCTTTCAATTTTTTCCCCCATCCAGATAGAAGAGTACCTCTTTTTAATTTAATGAGCTCGAGGAGGATAACACATGCTCAATAAAACTCACCTTCGGTAAGTTCCTCTTCCTTTGTTTAACGAAATGGAATAAGTAAGGGTTCAATCCCATATGGGCCTATCGATGTTTTGTTTAGAAAGTCCAAAGATAGAAAACCCGAAGGTTTTTCATGATTATAGATTCTAGAAAAACACTTAAAAGAGAACTAACGATGGGTTGGAGGAAATCTTACGATAACCTTTTGGAATTTGAATTTTTTCCAAAAGATAATAAGCCTCGTCCATGCGAGGAAAAAGGTGAGAGTAATGATTACCTTTACATAACATGCAAGGTAACTTGACAGTTTGTATCTTCTTACCAACCTGAACATCACTAGTTGACGGGGTATCATTGACATGACCGACAAAGGCTGATGACGTGGAGGACCACATTTCTAAAACCTTGATAAGATCGGGGCAATCCCTCAGAAAGTGGTCACCCTTACAAAGGCTGCAAGGGAATTTGGGTTTTGGATTCTTCCTTTTAACCTTGTTGACCTCATCAACACTCCCAGTATTATTAATAGTAACTAGCTTCTTAGAGCCAACATTTGATGTTGTTGGGGCTTTGGTCCTTTTCGGGCTCTTCTTCGTCTTCTCTTTCCATTTCTTCTTCTTCTGATCAACCTGGTTACTTGCTTTAGAGATTTCACTAGGTGAAGAAGGAGAAATGGAAGGATACTTGATGGACGAAGAAGGTGAAAATTCAACATGAGGTTGATGTGTGGGTGGTGTATTGACATCCAAAGTATTAGGTGCAATTAAAACATTGGGAGGATTTGGGATCACCAGAGTGGGGAACAACCAAACTGGTAATCCAATAGTGAGTCCTGGAAGACTCAGTGTGGCAACATATGGAGGACCAAAGTTTCCAAATGAAGGAAAGGTATAAGGTTCCCCAGGAGAAGGGGTTCCTCCATTGGTACTCCCAAGATTCGATGCCATTAACACTGACTCGACCTAAGTTCCACTAAGTAAAACAAACAACACATGCTAAGAATCTGAGAAGCAAACAATCAAACAAACCTTCCTATGATGAAACCACTAGTTGGTGATGAAATCCAACGTCGTGAGATAAAAATAGGAAGGGGTGGGGATAGAGCGGGTGGATCAGTTATGTTGGCGACCCTCTTAACAAACTTATGCCTTGGTGCAAGATTCCAAGCAGTAATTGTGGATTTACCCACCAAGGAGCCTGAGTGAGTTTCACCAACGTCTGTTCCAGGTAACGCGAGACTCACCTTCCCTGTCACCTTGTGTGAGACCCTAAAGATTGTGGCTACTAAGGTCACCAACTCGTAGTCATCCCTTGGGTGGGTACAGTCGACAGTGCAGTCGGAATGTATGGGTAGGATAACAAGTCTGAAATAATCTTGAAAGGCTCCCACACATAATCGTGGGTATACCTTCCAGTGACCCCCAATATACGATCTGACCACTACAAACGGTTGGGCCATGGAGGGATAATCTCCGTAACTCACCCGAATGCGACCTCGTGCGTAACCCCTGTGTGAGAGGGGGATCCCAGCAAGCCAATACGACAATTGGATTTGACTCTCCCTATTGCAAGATACTAAGTTTGTTCAATATCTTTGGAAAGTTATCCTTTCAACCTATTCCAAATCCCTACACCTTAAACTAATGTAGGTTTGCTAACAAAGATGTAAAAAGTCTGATAAATTTTAGTTAAGCATTTATTTTAATGGTTTGTGTTTACTCAGAGGGTGTACAAAAGTGAAACTGATGGAATGATGACTCAATTCCCAAAAATATGCATGAAATATGATAAGAAATCATTTCTTTTCAATGAATACATATTTAAGGGAAAGAGGAAGAGTCGTTTTCACTATCAAACACTAGATAAGGAATGCCTTCAATCAATTTTGTTCTCAATCAGATCCAATATGATGCTACAACATTTCATAAATGCAAACTAATCATTAATATGTACTTTTGTCGTTTTCATGCGAATGATGATCAATTCAATGAAAAATTTGTCCTTCCAACAACACACCCTTTTGCAATCAAACAAGAGAAAGAAAATAAAAAATGCAAAAGGAAGGAGAAAGAAATTGGATCAGATGACCTCAAAGAACCAAATGAGAAGAGTCTCAGACTTCTAATGTCCTTCACTAGAGTTCCCGCTCAGTCGGATAGGAGAGGAAAAAACAACGGATCGATTCCAAGCTCTCAACAGCAAAAACTCAAAAATAAGGAAGAAGGGCATAAAATCTGAACAAAAAGGTGTTTACTTTTCAGGAGGAAGCATGTCAAAGGTCAAAGGAAGAATCATTAAATCACAAAGCAACTCAACAAGTAAGAAACAGAGTTTGGACCTCCAAAAAATGGAATTTTTTAAGAGTTTTTGTGCAAAAAGGGGTTGGCGCTCTAGTGTAAGGGACACCAGGGCATTATAACACTCTGTCAAACACTTCCAGGGAGTGCTATTGCTCTGGTAACATGGGAAGGGGGGCGCCAGGCTCAAAATACTCATAACAATGTCCAAAAACCCAAAATTTTGATCAAATTTTGACATGTAAGCTGAGTGTGATGGAGTAAAGAGTCAATCAGCAAATGCAATCAGATATGAAGGGGTGAACAAGGTCAGAAAACAATCAAAGGGTAAGACAAGGTCTATGAGGAAAAAATCAAAACCAAAAGTTTTGATTCGATTCTCCCCAGTGGAGTCGCCATTTTCTGTTGAAGGAAAATCTCCCTGCGAATAGGTAGATCTCCTCAAAGAGCTAGACTCCTAAATCTAAAAAAGAAAGTTCTTATCATGGTTACTGACTTCCTTTTATATCTAGGTGAACTAGTGTGTGAGAAGGAAGGAGAAAAGAAGTACCTTTTACCGGCGTTTGTACCTGCACGCTCTGAGTTGAGCTTCGATCTTTCGCTCCTCGATAAGTCCTATAGACAAACAAAGTACGACTACTTCCTACTCTATCAAGATTAGTCCGAAATAGGTCTATCTACTAAAGAGACAAATTCATGTGAGATTGAACACGAATTAGAAAGAAATAGGCCAAGCAAATTATATTAATGAGGACAAAACATTGCTTACAACCATAGATGAATTGCAACAGTTTCGTCAAGTCCTCCTTGTCTACCCCTTGCTCAAAAGATCCATGATCTGAATGATGATAGCTTCACTGATTTCTCCCTGTGAGATCATAGGTCTCTTGCTGTCAAATTATCTATGTTCCAGTACCACTTGTAAGATCATAAGTTTGGTGTGATTCTCCCTTTTTATGTCCTCTTCCACCATTAGAAAGCTTGCTTATATAGCCTTGGAGAGGCTTTAACCACTTGAGATATCCTTGAGAAAGTTGAGGATTTTCCTCCTTTAGTTGAGGATCTTCCCTAAGATCATGGCTGGACTAGGGATTCAAACTCAACTGACTTCTAAGAATGAAAGGATCCTTCCCCCATTCATCTCAACAACTTAACTACTGCCCAGAATAGGCAATGCTCCCTCAAAAGGTCCATCAGAGCGTTGTAGCGCTCCCCAGTAGGCTTAAGGGGGGCGCCAACACTCCTAAAGACACTAGCGCTCCCCAAAAGAGCCAAAGAATCTTTATAACACTCCCAGACAGTGTAAGGGGGGGCACCAACACTCCCAGAAGAGGTATAGGGGAGCACTCTCCTTCAAAAACTTAGTTTTTTGAGTGTTTTCAGATGGCAAAAGGTTCATGAGCCCAGTTAACCTTTCCTACTCTTCCAAATCAAATGTTTGACATGTGCCAAGTGTCCTCCTGATGTCATTTATAGGCATGACATAGGCATCATGGCAGTATGCTTCCCTGACACTTGCGACACTTGTGAGCAAAATGCGACACTTGCGACACTATCAAAGTGAGTATTTTTTATGTGTAACACTCCTATGATATCTAACCCCCACTTCTCAAAGGGCCTTGAAAAAATCACAGGATAAAGAGGGATTTGTTCCCTTCTCTCCTTTCTAGTTCTTATTTGACAAGTCTTACAGTTTCTAGCATAAGTATGCGCGTATTTGAATAAGGTGGGCCAGTAGTAGTCGACCCTCAGAATCTTATGAGCAGTGGTATTTCCAGCAAAATGTCCTCCGTCAGGGCCATCATGCAGTTCCTTTAGAACCTTATTAGCATCTTCACGTTCGAGGCACCTCAACAACACCTCGTCATAGTTGATCTGGAAAAGCACCGAATTTATGAGATGATATTGTGCAGACTTTAGCCTGAGGGCTCTTCTCTCACTTGGGTTGAGGATTTCGAGACAATTTTCATGATATAGTAGGTAAGACAAGTCCTTGCACCAGGAATCTCGTTGTGGGGGGATGCATGCTACTTCTCCACACCATAGAGCTATTTCATTCTCCCATCCAGAGTCTTCATTTACCTGATCCTGAGCTTCAACTGCGAGCTTACACAGACCTTGTCCTCTTACCAGCTTGGCAGTTTTTATGTCTAGATCAAATTATTGGACCACTTCCATCCAGTTCCCTCTTGTTTCTCCCATTTCTTTTTGGGTGAACAAATATCGGACTACAGGGTGTGGTACAATCACCTTAGTGTGATTCTTAAGGATGTAGGACCTGAAATGCTTTACTGCCTTATAGACTGCATAGGCCTGCTTTTCTATGGTAGGATAGTTGAGCTCATCTCCTTGAAGGTTAGTTCTCATAAATGATATTGGGGCTTCATTATCGTCATCATCCTTCTAATTCAAAACCACAGCCAGCAACTGGTCAGAAGCGAAGGTATATAAATTAAAGCCTTTATTGAAATTGGGACTTCGCAACACTAGAGCTCGGGATATGGAAACTTTGATTTTGTTGAAAGAATTTTTTAGTTTGTCATCCCACTTAAATTCAACATCTTTGTGAATCATATTTTATAAGGGTTTGATAATTTCGTCGAAGTCGGGAGTGAACTTCCTCATGAAATTGATTTTCCCGAAGAAAGACTGCATGGCTTTCTTGTTATGAGGTAATAGAAGGTGTTCTATGGACTTAATCCTTTTGGGGTCTATGTGAATCCCTACTTGAGATATAATATGAACCAACAACTTACCTTATTCAACCTCAAAGATAGTTTTCTTAGGATTTAATGATATACCATACTTCCTGCATCTTTCAAAAATCTGAGTTAAGTGTTGGATGTGCTCCCTCCCATCCTTCGAATACACTGTCACGTCATCTAAATATACCACTACACACTTGTTTATAAGCCCTTGGAATGCCACATCCATGGCCCTATGGAAGGTTTCTCCTACGTTAATTAAGACGAAAGGCATGCATTTATAAGTGAAGGTTCCCCACTTGGTTCAGAAGGTGGTTTTCAATCGGTATTCCTTCGAAACCAACACTTGATTGTATCCTGAGAAACCATCGAGAAAAGAAAAAATATTTGAGCCCGACACGGTATGTAGGAGTTGTTCCATCGATGAGACAGGATAATTGTCCTTCTCCAAAGCTTTATTGAGGTTCTCAAAGTCTATGCACAATCGGATTTCTCCTGTTTGTTTCCTCACTGAAACAAGATTTTCTACCCAGGAAGAGTGCCTAACTTGGAAAATTATCTTCGCATCTAGGAGTTTCCTTAATTCCTGGTACATGAGAGGTTCTAATGAAGGGTGATATTTCCTGAGCTTCTATTAGAAAGGCTTGACTTCGGGTTTCAACGGGATGGTGTGCTGGATAATACGAGTATCATATGTTTTCAACTACTTATACGACCATGTGAAAACATCTTGGTATTGTCTAAACAACTTGAGGTAGGCCTTTCTTTCTTCCTTAGATATAGTTTTGTCGAGGTTTACATTCCTTGGGTTCTCTAGGGTCCCAATATTCACAGTTTCATGGAGGGGATAAGAGCTACCAGTCTTTGCGCTTTTGGGACATTTGAATCGTTCCTTTAGATCAAATAGATCTTCTAGATTAGCTACCCCTTTCGGGATCATATGGGCCTTTGATATATCCGTAATTTGGTCTTCCACAAGACCTCTTCCTATTGAGTTCTCTTGGAACTCTTCATCATCAATAGTGAGATCTTTGAAATTGTCCTGATTGGTCAAAAAAATTATGATCTATTCATCTCCTTTTAATACTTTCCAATTAGAAATGTTATTAGGTACCTATGGCTTTTAGAGAAGTTCCACAGTGAATCGAGAGGCTTCATAATATTCTAAGGGAGATCACATATACGTCTTGGTTCACCGACCCCTTCCTTGTCCAAAACAAACAGGGAACTATTCGCGTGTGCACTGACTTTCATGATCTCAATCATGCTTGTCCCAAAGACAACTTCCCAACACCCTTCATCAACCAAATTATTGATGATTGCACCATCCACGAAGCCTTGTCCTTTATGGATGGTTTCTCTGGCTACAATCAAATTTAGATTCATCCATTCGACCAGTAAAAAACCGCATTCACTACTCCATGGGGTACTTTTGCATATCGTGACATGCCTTTTGGCCTCAAGAATGCTGGTGCGACATTCCAATGGGCCATGATATATGTTTTTCATGATATAGCTCACATCGTCCTCACCTACTTAGACGATATCATCGCTCGATCTAAGAAACACACTCAACATCTAGATGACTTACGCATCGTATTTCACAGGTGTCTTCAGTACAATATACACTTGAACCCCCTAAAGTGCATATTTTGCATCATCGCTGGACGCCTCCTTGGGTTCATCATTTCCCAATGTGGTGTCACCGATGACCCCCTCAAGGTCCAATCCATCCCTGAAATTCCACCACCTTGGAATTTATGCCAACTCCAAAGCATACAAGGCAAAGCTAACTTTCTACATTGCTTTGTCCCCTACTACGCCACTCGCACACATGGCTTCCTTCATTTATTGCATCATGATATCCCATTCCAATGGGATGAACATGCCTAAACCGTTTTTGATGATTTAAAAGTGGTTCTCTCCAATGCTCCTTTGATTATTCCACCCGACTATGATCGCAACTATACCCTTTACTTGTCGGCCTTACCCATCTCAATGGTAGGAGTTCTTGTCCAACTAGTAGATGATGGTCGTGAGCATGTAATTTACTATATTAGTAAAAATATTTCAGGACCACCCCTGAAGTACAATCATGAAGATAAAATCACCCTTGTCATTTTCCTCGTAGTCCAAAACCTGCACCATTACATCCTTCTTCGCACTACCAAAGTCGTGGCAGATTCCAACCCCATGCAATACTTGCTCAGTCCTTGGAAAATTAATGGAAAATTTTCCCGATGGATCGTCATCCTTCAGGAGTACGACCTCAAATTTTCAACACCCAAGAGAATGAAATCCCTCATCCTCGCTAAACTCATTATGTCATTTCCCTCAGATACTACCAGTTCACCCCTCAATACAGACTTCCACATCGAACACCTCTTCTACATCCCTTCAGATGATCCCTGGTACAACGATCTCCTCATCTACCTTCAAACACAAAAGTTTGGACCCCACCCCTCTAGGGATGATCATCGATGTATTTGCCAGTAGGCCCCTCGATATCTCCTTATCGATGACATCTTATATCGACAAGGGGTCGACACCATACTTCATCGATGTTTGACCATCGACAAAGCTAACAGAGTTCTAAATGATTTCCATAGCAGTGCTTGTAGAGGCCACCTCTCAGGGATGTCCACCACCCAGAAAATCATTCGAGCAAGCTACTTTTGGCCCACATTGTTTCATGACTGTATCCACACCATGAAACACTGTGAAAAAATCCATCTTTATGCCCACAAAGCATGAGCACCACCCACTCTTTTACACCGAGTCACCACCGTCGTCCCCTTTTTCAAACGGGGCATTGAATTCATGAATTGTAACCCTCCATCCAGCAATGGATAGAAGTACATTATCATGGCAGTTGATTACTTCAACAAGTGGGTTTAATCCATGCCCACCTTTAACAACACCGCTGACACTGCATGATCCAGGTGGATCATCTCAAAATTCGATAGAGTTAAAGTATTCAAATGGAAAATTAAAGTTTACAAATTGTAAGATCTTGTCAGCAGCTTTTCAGTGATGTTCATTTCAGGAAAAACGGCCTCCAGGTGACAAAGATATGAGTAGTTGAAGTTTCGTCAAAGTTGGTGGAATATGGTTAGAAATGGGTTAAAAATGGGTTAGAAATGGTTTTAAAAAAAAAGGGGTGGTCAAGGGCCTATCCTTTGACCTTTCCAACACCGAGGCTCCCTTGGTATTAAAAACATGTCATATAGTCAAATGTTATGTGTTTAAAAACCCAAAGAACATGTTATAAACCATATGGAAAAAACCCATGTTATAAACCATATGGAAAAACCCATTTTATAATGTTAAGAACCAAATGTAATACTATCGCAAAGCGCATATATATATAATCCAAAAATCGCACCAACCATATAGTATTAAATCGCGCACCAACTATAAAGCATATGATATAACAAATCACGCGCATGTATAACAAATATATGTGTATGGAGGAGAAGCCCATGGGTTTGACCCCGAGACTTCTGCCCTGTTGGCAGCAATAATATAATCTCTACTTTTACAAGTTGCCTACACAGGGTTTTTAAATTCTCGTCACTCGTCACAACCTTTTTCATTAAACAATGCTTGTTACTCGTCACTTTCTACGTTCCTGCTTTTCGATTTTGTTTTCATGACTGTAAGCATGAAAACTCACAGCTGGAATTTATGTTTGATTTCATTAAAGGGTTAATGTTCATATAGTTTATTGTTGATTTATCATATTTTTCTATGAACATGGTTGTTTTCATGGTTATAACCCCTTGGTCTCGAACACACCTTGTTTACATGAGTATTAAACCACCACCCATTTAGCATTCGACTAATGTTAATGGGGTTTTGATTTATAAAATATTTGATTCAATTGTTTATTTGACATATAAATTTTGTGATCAAATCGTGGATATGCATATTGTTGTTTTCAACTGTTATGATCTTTGTGTGTACCATTATGCCGAGGTGTCATTCCAAGTACAACATGGTATTATGATTTTGCATGGCCTTGATCTACATGACTTCTCTCACACGCATGGTAATTAACACTACTGCCTACCATTTCGAGTTGTCTTTGCATTACGTTGGGGAAGCTCAGGGCAATGGCTCTGTGCTTGTTCTGTCAAACCCTACCACCGAATCCCCTGTCGATTCCTTGTTGTTAGCCATGGCTCTTGTGGTGAGGATTGAGCCCAACGGTGTCCATACGTTGTTATCATTTGATAATGCCAGAGAAGACTTAGAGAGAAATGGTTGGCGTGTGTTTGTTGAAATGTTCGAGGGTTTTAATTTAACAGTTGCTCAAGAATTCACGTTAACGTTCGATGGTTGCAGAGCTAAAATAGGAGACGTCCAACTTGAGTTAAACGAAGATTTTATTAGCCAAGCCACCTGTCTACCAGCTATGGGACAAAACTGGTTAAAAAACTCAAAGGTTGAAGAGGTTCCCTGGTCATTGTTGTTCACCTCAAGGAGGACTACCAGATGCGACCGAGCTATGCCTGTTTCAGCTCTAAAACCTAGATGGCACGATCTATTAGCTATTGTGAAACTGTTCATTACCTGTGAGGGGAGATATGGTTTGGTTTTCTTATATCACTTGTGGTTTCTCATGAGTTTCATCAATTTCCCCCTGAACATGCCCTATTTTCTCCTTCAAAATCTATACAAAATGGAAAAGCGTTTTAAAAGGAAGAAATCAGATTACAGACTGTTCCACCATTGTTTGATCAAGATTATTATTATACATCAGTTGGAATTAAACGATGATTGTTGGGATGCTTTTTTGTTATGAAATGGTTTTGTTAGCAGTGAGTTAGGATAGGTTGACAAGCCTGTCATCACAGAAACCCTCGTCAATCCTACCATCTCTCCTCCTTTTCTCTTGCCCTGTGATCCTATTTCTAATTTGGAACCCTCGACCTATCCTGACACTACCCAACCCGACACTCTACCAAATTCGTATCCCAAAGGTGGTGTTAAGTCTGTTAAAAAATCCACAAGAAAAAATTGTAAAGGCAATGTTGATATCAATTATAAGAGTAAAAGGGTTGCATGTTGGGTTTCACGATGTGCCGGAAATAAAACTAAGCCCTATGCAGACAAAAACCCAATTGTGTTAAGCGAGGATTCCGATTCGGAATTTGAAAGATTCCTAACTGAAGAATATCCATATTCGTATGGACTTTGCTCTGGTAAACCCTATGATTATGTTACAAACCTTCCACTGTGTCTTAAAGACAATCCTGATTTCCCTGGAATCAAACTCAGTAGTGAACCTATAGGTCAAATGGGAAATTCACCACCTGTTAATACTATCACTGCTAATATACAATCTATTCAGTCGCAATGTAACGAATGTCGATCATGGATTGATAGGTATTACAAAGACGTACCTTTACTTCAGTCTCGGCTAAAATCCTTGGAAGACTAGGTGAATTTGCTAACAAAAGAGAATGGAAGACTACAATCCATAGCTCAAACCAAATATAAACGATAAAAAACCACAGGGTCTGTTGTTTTTAAGAATGTGGAAGCAACGATTGCCATTGTAAATTCAAAGATTGCTTGATTAAGTCAAATCCCTTAATCTGAGGTATGATTTTTAAAAATAAGTTTAGGATGATTTTGTCTTTTTTAAATTAGAATACATGATTTGTTTGCACAGATTACCTCTAGTCTGTTTTGGTTGATTCAATAAAATACGATTCTAGTTATAATTATAACTAGCTACATAATCATGAGATTTTGTAGCTAGTTACTAAAATTCGAATTACTTGTTTTAATAACTGAAAATGCATATGAAATCTTTTATTCTTATGTGTTTTCAGGAACCTACGATTTCTAAAGGATATTTGAACCACTGGTGGCATCTCTCAGCATGTTATTTTTATGTTGTTTTAGAGTAGGCTGTTAGTTTTGATATCAAGTAGAATCTGGGAGGTTGCATCCCCCACAATTTTTGGAACAAATTAGATGATATCCACAGGAAAGTTTTTGATCCTGTAGCCTATATAAATGTGTTGTTTTGTAAACTAAAGACCATCACTTTCTGGGAGCAAAAACCTATGGATTTATGATTGACAGACTTGAATGGAAATTGATATTTGGACAGCTTTAGCTTCGATATATCGTATTTTTATTCAAGTTATGGTCATTTCGATTTGTAATTAAATTGTGACTACTTTAGATATCATGGTATATTGCAGATTGGTATGATGAAATTTATATGATATCTGTGTTTTGTGTCCCTTATATTACATACAGTAATTACTATTTTCAAATTTGAGATTAGAAGATTAATCTTCTTTATTCATTGAACATTTATATACAAATTTTCACAGCCGGATTTATCTCAATGTGACCATTTGTGAAATCATAAAATTGTTGTTACTACTTATCTTATATGTTATGTCATTATCATTCAATCACTTCTTCACGTTTACAAGAAGACTTTGTAAGATCTGTTGCAGTTTACCTCATCAAACAACGAAATTGGATACTGTATGCAGGACCAATGGGAGATGCGATTACAGGTTAGTTCCCTCGTTTTGTTTCATTAGTTTAATTAATATAGGAATTTTTTGTAGTCTAAATACATTGTATTGTTTGTTATCTTTGTTTTCCAATTAGACAGTTGCTATTTCATTTCTTGTTCATAAACGTTATAAAAATAAATCAAAAAGACTGAGTGATAGTTTTGCTATCGCTAAATAAAACAATTCATATTCGATTTTCGCAGATTTAGATGAAAATTTGCATTTTGTAAATGTTATACATATATCAGAGATATAATCATTTCGATATATTGTACATATAATAAGTAGAGATATTTTGTAAATATTAGTTAGCAAACTGTAAGTATATATTAGATTTATATATAGTTTTCAGCGAATGTTTTTCATTAAGTTATGTCATCTTCTTTAGTTTTGTTTTTCACTTTCTTATGACTTAGATCGGCTAACGGAGCCGCTAAACCCATCGGAGTGGATTAATCCAAATGGATTGGGTTAAGTAGACAACCCCGAACCGGATTCACTCCTCCAGTTGACGAGCGATCAATTTCGTCGGTCAACAAATGGCGCTAGAAGGAGGGCCTGAAAATTATTAATGGCACGAGGTCGTTGTAAGACTCCTCCACCACCTACCCGCTCACCTATAGTGACTATAATTCATTCAAATGAAAACATTGTCCCTCAAACAGCAATAACATCAAACGATGATCTACGGATCACAGTTGAACTAGTAACACCAAATCCTACGGGTGGTGATATACAAGAGATTGTTCGTCAATATCTCATAAGAACACACAGTGCCTTCACCTGTTTAAGACAACCAAACCGACCTTTAGACCAACCATTAGAATTCTCTAATATCATAGAACAACTTGGAGGCACTGACCTTACTTTAAACCCTACAGATCCAATCCTCACTCCTACAGCAGGAGGATATGGTATACCACCATCACCACCTCCTTCATCTCCTTCTTCTTCTGGAGAAGATTCCTCTGACGAAGGTAGTTCCTCATCCCAACATTCGACACCACCCACACCTATGGCCAACCAGAACAATCCTGCCAGACCCTGGCTCGACTAAGATGCAATGGCCATACCTGGGCCTCAGCATCCCTTACCCAAACACCCAGAGATATGGCTCCCTAAATTTGACCTGGACTCTAAACAGATCGTCGAAGATCACATCAAAAATTTTATGTTAGCCATTAGACTCCATAGTGTTGAGCACGAAGACGTAGTATGTAGATTGTTTCCCTACACCTTTGAGGGAAATGCCTCTACCTGGTACTTTGCCCAACAGCCCCACACCATCGTGTCATGGGAGAAGTTTGAATTTTTTTTCTTGATAAGTTCAGAGATGACAAGTCTCCAGAAGTTCTAGTCATGGAGATTTATAGTTTAAGAATGAACCCCGAAGAGAAGATCAAAGACTTTAATCAAAGGTTATTAACACTAAAGAACCGAATCCCTACGGATTCGATGCCTACCGAGAATCTTATCATAACATATTATACAAAATCCTTACATCAAAGCATAGCCATTTGGGTAAAGAGATCTAAGAAAGACATGTTGTTAGAAGCCTTCAAAGAGGCCATTCAGATTGAGAAAGATATCCTCAGCTTAAAAGACACTACTAGCAATGAAATAGAGACTAGTTCATCTTCCAAAAATAAAATCTAAATCCTTCCTAGACCTTCCCAAAACAGAGCCCAACCTGAAAGCTCAGATTTAGAAAACTTACAGAAAGTCATTCAAAAACTGTCCAATCAAGTTATAGATTTGAAAAGAATGGCTGAAGAAGCTTCTTCAAGAAAAGGGCCTTACAAACCCTCGTTTAGGAAGCCTTTTCCCACCAACTGACCTAATTCAAATACTGAAGGCCTAAATCTAGAAAGCCTGCAATTTTCTATTCAAACGATTCTAGAAGCACGGGATAACTTGATGCCTCCTGAGATCCCTGAGAAAGTAGTTGAACAAGAGACAGTAGAAGAAGATGAATCCTCTCCAAACATTTTTGTACATTTCTCGGATAGTATTTTTCAAGATAATTTCGAAACAGTACATCCTTACAATACTAGGAGTAAGACAACAAACAAGCCTTCTTTTGAAATCACTACGGCTTTGCCCCCAAAAAAGTCTAAATCAACTGAGACTAAACAAAATTCTGTAAACCCAAGATTAGATTATGATTTGGTTGAAGATCTAAAAAATCTAAGGGCTAATATTTCTGTTTATGAATTATTAAAATTCCCTTTTCTTCTACAAAAAATGCTACAGAATATTGCAAAGAACAACAAAAATGGCAATCCAAGCAGTAACAAAGGTTTTCAGAACAACCCCAAAGTTCCTCAGAAGGCCTCCGCCAAAACTTCTTCTGATTCTCACGAGAAAAGAGACCTTCCTATAAATAATATAACAAATGTAGATAAATTAGTTTTAGAGGCTAGGAGTAAAAAGAAACAAGCTTCCACCATTAGTACTTGCAAAAATGTCCCTCCATTTTTGTTAACTTTTGAAATCTTCAATAGGAACGTGCACAATTGTATGGTAGATTCAGGAGCGTCATCTAATGTAATGCCATGGTCTATGTGTCAAAAGATTAATGTTGAAGTTCAACCATCCACCTTGAAGATCATCCAGCTTGATCGAACTAGTGTTAAAGTTATAGGCGAATTGAGAAATGTGCTTATAAGATTGTCGTCTAACCCTAAATTTCATCAAGTGATTGATATTATTGTTGTAGATATCCCAAAATTTTATGGTTTGTTTTTAAGCAGAGACTGGTCAGAATAGCTACATGACTATTTTGCAACGGATTGGTCTCACTTGTGGCTTCCCAAAAATGGAAAGCCCAATAGAATCAAGGTAAATCGTGAATGTTACCTAAAGTTCACAGTGACAGATTTAAATGACCCCAATGAGCCATTCACACCTTCTGCCGATTCACCCGAAATACAAGGGATGGATACCTTTTTCGGCAATTTCATGGCCGAAAATTCCGCTATCACTAACCCAGAACAACAGTATGAAATTTTGACATATATGAAGCCAACAACTTCTACCCAATGGTCACATGCACCCGACAAAAATCAAATATGGTCTCTTTACTTTGACGGGTCAAAATCCAAGGAAGGAGCTGGTGCAGACTGTGTGATTATTGATCCAGTAGGTAAGAAAACCATGATTGCATGCAGGTTAGAGTTTGAATGTACAAACAACACAGCAGAATATGAGGATTTATTGCAAGGCCTTAGGAAAGCATTAGATATGAACGTTCAAAATTTGACTGTCTTTGGTGATTCAGAAATTGTGGTTAGACAGGTAAAAAATTCTATCCACTGTTTATCTCCGCACCTTAAAAGCTACCAATCTGAGGTATGGAATTTAATGAATAAGTTTTATGCATTTAATAAAAATTCTATTCCTAGATTGAATAATTCAGAAGATGACTTGTTAGCTAATGTAGCTTCGAAAATTTTCCCTGTAGAAGACTTATCTCCGAATGCATTCTCCATCGAACTGTTGTTCAGACCATCTGTCCCCGACAACATCACGAATTCGAGAGTCTTCGATGATGATCAACAGATTATAAGTTTCCTGCATATGGAAGAAACTTTCTAGGGTGTAGTAGTCGATGAAGTTACTCATGATGAAAATCTTCATGACTTTATGGTAATACCAGATCCGAGATCTCCTGAATCTTCATCAGACATGGTAAATTCTATCCCAAAATCTGTAGTTAGATTAGAAAATTTTTATGATCTTCACGACAAGTTCAAAAAATCAGTGAACTGTAAAACAAATAGTTCCTCTTTAACGCATGAAAAAGTAAACTTGGGAACTAAAATCTCCTCAAGAAATTTGTTTTTCCTAAAAAAGACTGAATTTCTTTTACATTTCTAGGAAAATTTATAGTATCTATTGCCTCAACCCTTTTTGGATCGATTTTGATTCCATATTTAGAAACAATATGGCCCAAGAGTTTACCTTCTTGTATTTTGAAATGCGATTTCTTTGGATTGAGTGACAAACCAAATTTTCGGCATTTCTCAAAGGTTTGTTTAAGGTGCATTAGATGTTTTGCATCAGATTTAGAGAACACAGTCAGGTCATTAAGATAGATAACAATGAACTTATCTCTTTCACCCATGAAAGTGATATCTATGGCTCGTTGAAAAGTTGCCCCTTCATTCATTAAACAAAAAGGCATTTTATCATACATAAAAGTACCCCAAGGGGTAGTGAAAGCAGTTTTTTCTTTATCGTCCTGATGTACTCCGATCTGATTGTAACCCGAAAAACCATCAATCATAGACATTTTGTTAGCTCCAACTACTTTTTCTAAAACATGATCCATCTTAGGTAATGGGTAATTGTCTTTGAGTGATGATCGATTCAGGTTTCGGAAATCAACACACAGTCTGATCTCGTCATTTTTCTTTCTCATTGGGACTAAATTAGCTACCCACTCAGAGTATCTTAGTGGAACTATGATTTTAGCATCCAAGCATTTTTTGACTTCTTTTTCTATCATCGGTAATAGGATAGGGTTAATCTGCCTAAGTTTCTGCCTAAAAGTTTTGATGCCTGGTTTTAGTGGAATTTTATGTTCCATGATAGTCGTATCATAAGTTCTCAACTCATCATAAGACCAGGAAAAAACATCTTTGTATTTTTTAAGAAACTCAACATATTTACTTTTGATTTCGGGAGACAGATACCTGGATACTTTCACTAATCTAGGACTCTCTTTGGTACCTACATTTCAATCTTCGACCTCTTCCGGTTGAGTCTGTAAGGTAGTCTTCAAAGGGATGTCATCATGATTCAGAAACATTTCTAAGGGAATCGGGCCCTTGGGTATCTGATTATTTTTTAAAACAAGCATATGGTGATTAGAAATGTTATTCTAGAACTCTTGGGGGTCTTCCCCTTCTTGCATGATCCAAATAGGATCATTTTGGTTCTCTTGGTCAGCATGCGTTTCGACGAACTCATCTATTGTTTCTAAAAAACTTCAGAGTTGTTCATCATCCTTAAAGACTTGCCAATGTTGTATGTTATTACGTATGGAAGGCCTATGTCTCATTTGGATATGATATTTTAGTTTGAAAGCAATGGGAGGTGTGAAAGTCGAAGCATCTTTGGCTAAAGCATCCGCCTATTGATTTTCTGCTCTCGAAATGAAGTGAATATTAACAGAGGAGAAAAAAAATTCAATTAGGTCCCAAACACAATTTCGATATGACCTTAACCTAGGATGTTTGGCCTAGTACTGGAGATTAACCTGTTTCACGATCAGCTCTGCATCACCAAAAACTTCCAAGTTTTTAATTTTCATTCTCCTAGTGGCCTCTAACCCTAACACTAGAGCCTCGTACTCACACACGTTATTAGTGTGGTCAATGTTCCATTGTAGCCTATAAGATAAAGGGATAACGAATTGGTTATTAGGTGCCACAAAAATTACTCCATCCCCAGCTCCAAGATAAGATGAGACACCATCAAAAAACATTTTCCAAACACCAGTGCTATATAGATCATGTTCTATTTGTTCTTTTTATTTTTTATTTCCTGTACAACTTTCTTCTATACACACATCAACATCATCATATATAGATAATATAAAATTACCTAAATCCTCATGAGCAATATATATAGGATAATTATTTTGGCTGAGAGGGTCGCTAACCGTAAATGCTAACCTAGTTTCCTTGTACACTCACGTGAATTATCCTCTAAAAATGGGAATTGTTGCATACGTCATATCAAGTTGGAGGGAACCTCCAAGTTTAGCACCCTGGGACCGGGACAAGAGCATGCCATATTTTGGGGGTATATCTGTGACAACCACATCCATTAAAACGCTTTTTGCAGGTACCTGTGTAAGGTTTACAACTAAGTCTTTTATCATGCCTATACACTTGACTTTCCTCAAATCAAATGAATAAAAATATCCATAAGGCCTGGTGATTTCAAGGTCGAGTCTGTCAATGATTTCTTTAGGCATCACATTGTGAGAGGCCCTAGAATCTAACATGCAGTTATGGAGCAGATCGTAAACAGTCAGAGTGATGTAGAAAGGAGTAACAATGTCTCTGGCACCTTTGAAGTGTGGGCCAAAAATTATGTTAGGCTTATCATATTCTAATTTAATAACATTGGCCTGACTTTCATTTTCCGAAAAAATAATCATTTTAGCAATTTGTTTTCGGTATATCGGGTTTTTGGCCAGTTCGACAAGGAGAATAGGGATTTTGATCTTATTGATTTCATTCTCTATATTAAATCTTCCAATGGCTTTGTTGATTTCCCTGGTTTGAGTCTCCAACCCTTTCTTTTCATCCTTCCTTGCTTGAGGGGCCTTTGTTTTGGTAATAGGGGTGTCTATTTTTTGCATGCTTAAGGGTGTCATTTCCACTGTCTTTGTTTTAATAGATTGTATGTTAGCGGTCTTAGTCCCTTCAGTCTATTTTTTAGTGATTTTTGAAACTGCTTCATCAGTTTCAACCATCGGCAGTATCTTTTTAACTGGAGCAATTGTGGAAACCCTATTTCTAGGTCTTAGGTTGTACTTTTGTTGGAGCTCGACCATTATACCGTCCGCTTTTCCCTAATAGGTTGAATCTTATGAAACATTGTTGTTCTTGTTACTCTCGGTCCTATACTCTGTAGTCAAAGACTTTTCGTAATCTTGTTTTTTTATATAAGGTTGTAATCAGTCATCACCAAGATTGTTCATATCCTCTTATAACTCATCAAAATCCTCCACATCTTGTCCTCCTATAACGTTTTCTCTTTTAAAGGGGGTTTGGATTTTTTGATCTTCATTCTTAATTTGTTTTTGGTGGTTTTGAGGATTAGGGTTCTTCCTAAACTCCTTTCTAGGGTAATGTTCATTCTTAGCTTGATCTAGTTCCATTCTCGATATTTTATTTGACAGTTCTTTGATAATTCTATCCATATCATCCATTTTGTCATATGAAGATATTCCTAATCCAGAGGGTCCCCCTTGCTCCCTGTATCTCCTGATTTCTTTGTTTCTAGTCTCAAATTTGGTTTTCATCTTCCCTGATGCCATCATGTTAGATTCAATTTCCAAGGCATCATCTTGCATCTTGGTGAGATCTACTAATTTTATCTCTCTTAATAATAGGGCGAAGTCGGGGTCAAAAGCTCCAACGAAATTCACTTTCACTGCTGGTTGAGAGGGTTTGACCTCGGTTGGGATCTTATTGTACAATTTATTGAATCGTTGGGTAAACTCGAAAACTAATTCAGAGTTTTTCTTTCGAAGAGCCCCAAATTTGGTTAGATAATAAAGATGGTCTTTCCACTCACCCCACTGTCTGATAAAAGTGTTTTCAAGTTCATCGTACGACAGTATAGATCCAAATTCTAGGCCTCGAAACAAGGTTCATACTTTCCCTTCAAAGGTTTGAACTAAGAGTCTAGAGTAAATGTCTTCATGTTCCAATCCAAGAATGTCATGGAATTGATCGAAAATTTTTGTGTTCAGCTGCCGTTAAATCACCCTCTCCCATGAACTTGGGTAGGTTTTTCATGTAATTTTCTGGTAAATCATGGAGAGGGACTAGTAGAACCAGAGGGGCATATCTTGCAACAACCTTTGCAAATATATGAGGAGGTGGTACTTGGCCACCTACTCCTCCTCTTGGACCACCTGTGGCAGCACCTCCTGCCCCACCTCCTCCAGTCGCGACCATTATGGATTTAGGTTAAAGTTCTGGGGTTACAAGGAAGGGTTTCAAGAAATCATTTATCGAACGGGAGGAAACTTTAGAAAAAGGAGCATGGGGAATGTGGACTGGTTCCTTCAGAATCACTGGCTAAAAATATAGGAGAATCAACATAAGTTGAGTTGAGATATATAGGATAATTGTTTGAGTTTTGAGAGGTGGGCAATCAAACCTCAAGAAGTGAGGGAGAGTCAGTCACAACAGGAAGCGACGTAGATCTTCATTTTCTATTGGTGTGGGAAACAACTGAGAAAGCTTTGGTCTTAAAAACAGGCAGAACCAAATCTGATTCAGGGGTTGTAACTTTAACAACAAAGTATTCCTTGTAAAGGGGTGAAATACGTGATTCACCATGTTGATATTGAGAGTTATACTGTGTAAATTTAGGTTGATAATTTTTATTTTTCTATGAGTCAGTCTGCCGAAAGTTTCTTCTCGATTTTAGATTTTTTTCTGGGTCGGAAAAAGGTGAAAATTGTTTTTTGTCTGGATTCTTCCTGGTGTTCTTATGGTTAAGATCCAGTTTAAACAATGTGGAGTCACCAAGTGAATGATAAAGGTATCCTTATAAGTTTTTCAAACTTCATTCACTATCGAAGAAGGAAAGTGTCAATGTCGTTCTTCCCAGAGAAAAAGCTTCGTTTCTCTATTCCTCGGCAACGACTCCAAAAAGATGTTGTTCCTGAGTTTATACTTTAAGGCTCTAAATTATACTGTCAAGGCATCTGAAAATATAGAGGAAGTTGAGGATAAAAAAATCAATGATAAAAAATGTGAGGACTATAGTTGGTTTCTCAACTGTCTCTGTCGAAATTCCTAGTTTTCCTGAATACTGATATCTCTCTCAATTGTTGACCATGAACGTTCTAACTCCACTTGGTTATTTGTTGTTTGTAAAATAGTGTTAAATAAATTTAGAGCGAAGTTGGTTTGATATGAAAGACCAGGTTCGATGTTAGGCTTCTTTGAAACGGGTACTGTCATGAAGGATAAAGGTAAAGGAGATACAATTCTATGTTTTCTTTTTAGGCTTCGTTATCTCTATTTCACAATGTAAAGAGAATGATTTTAAAACACAAATTAATAGGATGACTAATTTAAAGGTTGTTTCTTGTATCTGAGTCAAATTGAAAGGAAATGAAACATGCATGATATGAGGAAAAACATAAAGCTATTAACAAGATGAGGCATCAATTGAAGAGGAATCTCAGGTCGTAACAGAAGACTATGAAAACAAGAAAAATATTAATGAAGCATATGATATTGAAATCTAAACATTCAAAGTTCTTGTCTCTGCTGATAACCAATACAGAGGAAAAAATGTAAATGAATTAAATAACAAGAATAATAATTTCCACAGTAGAGGTCGTACTAAATTGTAGTTAAGCATTCATCAATTAGATATATGAAAGAAAGATGAAAATATAGGGGAACACATAACTCAGACTTGATAGAATCTGGAATATTTAATCTGCATTTGTATTAATTCAGAGTCTCTTGAAAATTACTTCGTCACAATGCCTTTGTAGAGAAAAAATCCCTTTTTCAATCTTCTCTCCTTGTATTTATATAAGCTCATCAATATTTGTTGGTTAGCAATCTCCTACTTTTTAGGAGAAAAATAGTTACAAAACTGCAACCTTAACCGTTGCATGATTAACCTTTGTTTGTCTATCATTTCAATAGTATAAGATTTCAAACGATACTTCACTGTTTAGTTTAAGTCTCTCCCTCCTTTGATCCTACACATTCAATACATTTCTCCAGAAAATAAACAAAATTTCTAGGAGGTGTCAGAATATCCTTAGCTTCAAACAGATAAAACTTTCTTTGGATCTTTGAAAACTAATCTTCAAAACCTTTATCGACAAACCTGATCACTTGCAACTTTAAATTGGATTGTACCAGCCATCTTTCTATTAGGTTGGCATCGATTTCCTTCAACTATGAAATTTCCGCCTGAATCTCCTTCAAGCTCTCTTTGCAGTTCAACTGTTGTTTCACAATGTTTACTTGCCCCAGTGACTCAAAGCAATCATTTCTTTCAATACCTAATGCTTGCTTATCCAAAGAATCGAAGATTCCCTCATGGTCATCTTTGATTTATTTGATTATATTCTTGTTTTCGAATATGTTTGTTTCCCATACCTTGAGCATGATGTATCCTCTTATCTGTTCTGTGACAGAAAGATTTAGATTTCTCGACATCTCTCTATTTCCTGAACATGAAACTGCTTTCTGGAAGGTATTCCTTGCCGCTTTAGCTTCCTTTTCTTGTAAAATAATATTATCAAGGGATTTGCTTACCTCTTGAAAGTAATTCTGGATGATCTCTATTTTGGAGATCAATTTCTATTGCTCGGCTTCTATCTTTGTATGTTCTTCCAGTGAGAGGGTCTGGAAAGCCTTTAATTCTACAACCTAGCCTTCTGTCAAATTTAACTTATCCTGTAGCTACTTTACAAGCTCCTTTTGCTGAGTAAACTGCACCTGACTTGCTTGTATATTTTAGTTCATTTCATCTAGGCCTGATTTGAGTGATTGAATTTCTTGCCTTTCAACAGCTCTGGCCTGCTCCAAGATTTTTTTCACCTCTTCTCTAATGTTTTTTTCAGCATTATTTAACTGGTCTTGCAATTGAGCTATTGTGTGTTTACTCTTCTTTATCCTTGTTCTCATGTTTTCCACAGTAAAAAGGTTTGTTGTTTCCATGGCTCCCATGGATCCTTCTACCTCTGTAGAGAAATCCTATTCTTCCAAATTCAGGCCATCTACCAAGACCCTATGCTTCTTCACCATACCCCCCTCTCTCATATACATTTCTTGTTTTAGAAAAACCTTCCTCTTTTTTCTGAAAAAATAATCATAAGGAGGGATCTCATCTCTAGAGATAGGGGTGATATCACTAACATATATGGCTCCCATCTGTGGGAGTCCAAAGGCAGACTGTAAATGAGTTAAGGAAGCTATGGGACTTCCTAGCTCTGTAGATCTTGTTTCTCCTATGGCCTTAGGTATATTGACATCAACAATAGATGATGAAGGGGGAGTGGACTTATTGGACTCGAGAGGTGTCCTAGACCTCCTCTCTGTTTCCATCTATGGATTTTCTGTGTGTAAGGCCTCTTCATTTTGTGAAGACCTTTCAGTCTCCTATGGAATTTCCTTGGGATTGACGTTATCCTATGCTTCTTGTCCTAAGCCTGGAGGAGTATCCTCTTGTTCCTGAGGAAGGGTGATTGTTAATCCTTGCAGTACTTTGGGAAGACCACTCTGTATATGCATCTGGAAGGTCTGAAAACTAGCTTGCAAGTCAGACGACAATGTCTGTACCCTCTCTAACACCTCCTCATAGGTCCTAGTCCCTTTGAACATGTCATCACAAGGAGACTTCTCATGTTCATAATCCTTCATATTACAGTGGGCCATGTGATTTCCCACTAACTGGTAAGGGTCTTGTTTCCTATTTTCGAGGTCTACCAACTTGACCTCCTCTAGCGCTACTGCTTCAACTTTGAAATGACCCATGTTGAGTAGTGAATATTTCCCAATATGAATGGGAAAAACTGGCCAAGACTTATTTTGAGATGTCTTTAGTTCTATCCCAATTCCACCTGTTACTATTTGATGAGCTACCTCCCTACACACCAGTCTATCAGGGAGGAATTTCGAGAGTGCATGTGGAGGTATTGAACATCTGAAAACTCTGATGTAGGAGAAATTTTCCTCTATAAACCAGTCAGCAACTTCCCTTAGGCTTCCTATGACCAACTCTGAAATGCAGGGAGGTGCACAACCGTACAACATCTGATGTAGTAGTATCACCACGAAATGACAGATTTCATAGAATGAGTCCTTGGCATTTTCTTCCCAAAGGTTAGAATGATATTCATGAATAGGTTCTGGGTAAGTCGGATTCCAACTCCAATTCATCAAATGGAAAGGAGTTGTGAAGGATATAGAATCCATGATGTATGCAGACATATAAAAGGATACTAGTCGTCCTTTGGATCTTGCAACATGATATTCCATGACCTCCTTTTCTATGTTATCAGATAAAATCTTATTCCAATTGAAGTTGTAACCTTATGTTGCCTTGTGCAAAAGAGGTACCCATTCTGCAGGGAAATGGGTAGGACTTTTGCTCCCGAAATGTCTACATAACATCACTGCCACATAGACCATATACTCATTTAATGAGTTTGTGTCGTAAATACCATGGGTGTCAGCCTTGAATTTTTCTGCGTTTCTCCACTAGTATTTGATTATGCCAGGATACATTTGGTCTAACTCAAAACATTCTTTCCTTTGAAACTCATTCACAAAATATTTATTATAAATATACTTGGGACTGGGAGACAGTTTATACATTACTTGTATATGTTTCGGTCTGAAAGAGCTAATGACGACCCCTCGGTTTTCCAGAATGTTTCTTGTCTGCACATCTGTTCTCTCTAAGGCCCAACTAATCATGTAATTATAAGTCATGAGTCACGACCATGTAGCTACTTTGTGAAGCTCAGAATCCACTATGTCTTGGAGATTGTTGTCGGCAACATGAGTGAAATTCTTAATTTCATAATCCAGAGTTTCGAAAATTTTCCTCTAGGATTTGATGGTATCGATGGCATGCAGTATTGTATCAAATACAATGTCTCCATTTGGACTCGAGCTTTCTGCAACTTCTTCACTTTTCTTGGGTGCCTTCTTAGGTGCCATGATGTTTGCACTAGACCAAAAACCTATTTATAGAGGAAATATGTATAAAACTGGATAAATGTGACTTTCTACAGATGTAAAGGATAAGAATGAAGTTCGTAACACAGGACCTTTATTAACCTTTAATCTTTGTTATAACGAGCGTACTGACACAGACGATGAAAAATTAATGCTTTAATGGAAATATATGCCTAGAGATACGCTTTTTCATAAACAAATATCTCCATTTATCCGTTATTAATATTGTCATATATCAATGATTTCAAACTGGAGTTTCAAAAATTGTTGTCTTCCTCAATTCCCGAAATGTGAAAGGAAACTTAGTTATCAATAATCCTATTTTGAAAACAACTTAACCTTAATCTTAGACTTTGTTTACAGAAAACACGATTTCGCATTTCAAAACTTTAGGGATCTTGTTGTCAGGAGACATGTCATAAGAAAACCCTGGATCATGAAATTGCAATTGGATTAGTGAGGCGTTAATCATTCATATTAAATCTTTAATTAATCAATATTAGTGATTAAATTTATTTATTTTTACTTTTCAGAAAATTGAGGATCGAGAGTTCGAAGGTTGAGAGTTCGAAAACGCTTTAGTAGAAAGAAACTTGAAACGTGTGTGGGATCATGTTGTCATTGATGCCAATGGTTTGATTGATTGATGTCAAGTGATTGATTGATGTCAAAGGATTGATTGACTGATGATTTATGTAATATAATATGTATTGTCCTTGATG
>JZKD02S0175696.1:332277-355062 GCA_000966675.3 Picea glauca
CGTCTTCCAAGGCGTTATATGTCCGAATAGACACTGCTGGAAGACTCCGAAACCAAGTTCGGACTTGTCCTTCGAAGGTTTGGACAAGTAGTCTTGAATAGACATATTCATGCTCAATACCGCATATGTCTGCGAACTGGTCAAAGAATTTTATATGCTCAACTGTGGTTAGATCTCCCTCCCCAGTGAACTTAGGAAGATTTTTGATGTAGTTGTCCGGTAAATCATGGAGGGGAACGGGTAAAACCAGGGGAGTGTATCTCACTGCTACTTTTGAAAATACTCTGGGAGGAGGGACATTCAGTTGTCCTCCACCTCCTCCTCCGACGCCTGCCATCGACTTGGGAGTAGGAAATGAGGGTGTAATACACTCTTTAGAATCAGGTGAAACAGGGAAGTTCTGCCGAAGAAAGGCTGGTATGTCAAATGACAACGTTCTTTCTAAAGGACCCTTTCCCTTGTTTATAGATGGGAAAGTCTGATGGGTCTCACTCCTAAATTCAAAGTAATTTGTTTCTGGTTCTCGAGTATCAGACAGAGGGTTGCACGAAGTAGGAGGTTCTGAAGAGCATTTAGTCTTTAAAAGTGGGTTCTCAGGTTTTTTGACTGGAGCGATTGCCTCAAACGAGCCTCTCGCTTTTAAATTTTTTTCAGGATTATTAACAGGCGTAATCGGCTTACCATCCAGGTTCTGTCTGGTATTCCTTCTACCAGACGCCAGTTTGTGTATCAGTGGAGTCGCCAAGTGAAATATTTTTTTTTAAAAAGCCTTAAACTGTGTGTACTCCATGTTCACTATCAAAGAGTAACACTATCAATGAAATAATTTGTCGTTTTCCCAGGGAAAAGATTTCGTAACTTCGCTCCCCGGCAACGGCGCCAGAAAGATGTTGTTCCTGAGTCTGTACCTAAGACTTTAAAGTACAGTGTCAAGGCATCTGATAGTATACAAAAGGTTGATACAAGATTATGCTAACCTTCGGTATGAGAAACTAGAGTAGATTTCTACGTTCTCGTCGTCTATCTTCCAACTGCTCTTGAGCAGTTATGTCACGCTCAATGGCTGTCCATGAAAGGTCTAATTCCTCCCGGGTGTTAGTAGTTTTAAGGATTGTATCGAAAATATTTAAAGTGATATGATTTTGATTAGAGAGTCCGAGTTGAATATTAGGTTGAGTTACCGCAGGGACAGTCATTTAAGGAACAATACCAGTATGGAAACGATTTAGGAAGAGATTTTAATGTTGTTTCAATTTGGTTTTTTAAGTGGTATTTTTGCATGAAGAATGAGATAGGAATGCAAACTGAAGGCCCTTTCCCATAACTGTATTTCTTTTAGTAAAAGGTATGGAATGAGAGAAAAACATTTAGTTGTGGATAACGTAGGATTCCTGTCAATAGAAACTCACATATACACAGAAGAAGAAATTGACATAGAAATAATTGACATAGTGTAACTAAATATAAAATTCTGTAAATGCAAATTGGTCTTACACCCGCTGATAGCTGGTGCAGAGGAAAGACAAGACACAATTACAGAAAGATGAAATCCCTTCACTATAGTAGTGGTCGTACTAAATTATAGTGATACACATCAATTATGTAGAGAAAAATGAAAATAAACAAAGAACATAACGAAACAAACTCGCAACATAGTCGTGACGGAATCAGGAATCTTCAAATTTGTTGTATTAACTCATCCAATGAAAAAATATACATTACAAAGTTTGCCAAAAAGTCCAGCCTTTGGTTCTTCTTTTGGTGATCTATTTATACAAATTTTCCCTTCACTAATCCTATTTTCAAAAAAGTGCCAGTTGCCTGCCTTTGCGTGACTTAGTGCATATTATACATCTGTCCATAAACTGGATACAAGTTGTGAAAGTTCCGCTTGGCAGCTGTGAGGAGCGAAAACACTCCATCTCTTCTACTTTATTTTCCAAAAGTGTCAGGTGCTTGTCTTTGCATAGACTCAGTGCATATCCTACATCTGTCCATGAATTGGGATACAAGTTGTGACAGCTCTGCTTGACAAATGGATTCGGCAAAATAGCACTCTCGGGCTAATTGTGGAATTCTATTCCCCATATGTGAATCAACCATATCAAGGGCACCGAGTTGTGTGCTGGGTTGAATCAAATGTCCATCAATTTGAGCCATGTCTACCCTGTCCATCTTACAGATCTCTGCAAAATTTCTCTCATTTTTCTCCTTCATGTTGAGGGAGACTCGCTTTATATTCATCTGCCTTAGCGTCTCTGAGTCAACTTCACCCTCCATCTCTAGCAGTTGACCTTTTATGGCATTGCAGGCTTCTTCTACTAAATTTGTCACTTTCTGGGCCCGTTCCTTGCTTAAAGTAATATCATGTTCCCAATTCTTTAACAAAATATTACCCCTAGTCTGTTCAGCAATGGTGAGCCCAGGAGACCCTGCTGAAAACCTATTGTTGGTGGCTATCACTGCTTCTTGGAAGGCGATCCGAGCGGCTTCTGTGTTTCTTTCCTTGACAATCAGATTCTCAGAAATCCGATGCATTAACAAGCAATTTTCTCGAAACTCCCCCACTTTGTTTAGTAGACTCTGTTGAGTGGAAGAGATCCTTCTCCGAATGTCGATTGCTTGGGATTTAACAATCTCGATGTCAATCACCTTGCTTTCTGTGACCTCTAATTGAGCCTGTAACTGTGTGATCGTATCCCTCTTTTGACCTGACTGCACTCGACCTTCTCGGATCATTGAGTTTTCTTGTTTCATCTTGGTCTTGAGGACTTCGATTTCTTTCTTATCGGCCAATTGGGCCATTTCTATTGCTCCACTCGCTTGACTCTTAGCGTCCTCCGTAGCCGAAGCTACTCAGGCTTCAAGAGTCTTGATCAGTCGATTTTTTCTCTTGAGCTGATTTTTTAACATCGCAACCGAGAGTTGGTTCGCTGACGCATAAGCTCCTAGAGTCCCTGCTATCTCTGTGGCGAATTCATCACTTTTCTTGTTTTTTCCATCTGTCATTACCTTGAATTTTTTAACAGTGGACTCTCCCTCTTGATAAAATTCCTGCTTTACTACAACTTTTCTCTTTCTGTCAAAAAAGAACTCATTGGGGGGGAGTTCCTCTGCCCTTATAGGTCTTAGTTCTTCGCCAAATATCCATCCCTTGCTGACGTCTCCCTGAGCCGACTGCAAGGGTGTGACAAATGTGATGGGTTGTCTGATTTGCTTCGCCACCTTTTCTGGTGTGACGAGTGAGCCCTGTTCTTTTGGAGGATCGAAGGTCTTCGTCTCTGTCCCTGTCTCTGGATTCTTCTCTTTCTCGACATTCTTCTCCTGTTCGGGGCTCTTCTTCTGCTCGAGATTTTTCCCCTGTTTGGGAATTTTCCCTTGTTCGGGACTCTTCTCCTGCTCGAGATTTTTCCCCTGTTTGGGACTCTTGTCCTGTTCAGGATTCTTCCCCTGTTCCGAATTCTGCTCCTGCTCCCCTTCCTGACATTTTTCGGGATTAGATGTTTTCCCCGCAGAACTTTCAGCCTCCTTTTCTTTGTCCTTGGAAAGTACCAAACCTCCCAGCACCATGGGGAGACATCTTCTCCTATGTTCCTGAAATTTTAAAACAGAGGCCCTATCTTTGAGTGCTAGAGATCTTATTCGAAATTTCACTTCCGAATAGGACCTCGCCCCTCGGAAAACATCATCCGAGGGCGAACACTCATGTTCAAACTTGTTTAATCCACAATTCCCCAAATGGGTGCTTACAATTCTCTGCGGATCATGCTTTTTGTACTCAATAGAGACTAGGCTCAAATATTCTAAGGTTGCAGCTTCAGCCTTAGCATGTCCGAAATCTAATAAGGAATAGGAATTAAGCCAAACAGGGAAAAACGACCATACCTTCTTTGATGATACTTTGAGCTCTTTACTCACTCCGCCGATTACTGTTTGTCGTGCAATCTCACGATAGGCCAGCTTGTCGGGAATGAAAAGCGGTAGCGCCAGAGGAGGGACAGCTGCTCTGAAAACTCTCAAATAGGAGAATTATTCCTCTACATACCAATCGACGATATGGCTCAGATTCGCAGCAATGTTATCTGAGATGCGGGGTGGCGAAAGACCAAAAAGGGTGATGTGCAGGGGCACCATCACCTAGTTGAAAATCTCATAAACAAACTTATTTGCGTTATTTTCCCACAGCTTGTCATGGTACTCATGAACAATTTTCTCTTGGGTTGGACTCCAAGCCCAATTCATCAAAGGAAAAGGCATCATGGAGCATATCGCGTCCATGATATACACGAACATGAAGAATCCGGATGGTCTCCCGGCTGCTTTTTTCTCCCGGTAGTCTGTGATCCTGTTGAACAGACTATCGGAGAGCATCTTCACCCAATTAAATGAGAAACCTTCTGCTACCCGAAAGATGAGAGGTACCCACTAGATGTAAAAATGTGTGGTATCCTCCCACCCAAAAATCTGACAAGTCATCATCGCCACATACATATATGGTGGCTCTAATGAAGAAATTGAATACACACCTTTGTCATTCACTTTGAATGTTACGGAACGTGAAACCCAATCTTTAATTAAACCAGGCATGGTTTTGTCATATTCTTCACATTCCTTCTTTTTGAATTCCTCCAGGAATTCTTTGCCATAGGTATATTCAGAAGTTGTTGGGAGCTTATACGTAGATTGGATATGCTCTGGTCTGAAAGTTCCGACCATGACCTGTCGATCATTCACGATAGTTCTGGCGGGGAGGTCAATGTGATCCAATGCCCATCAGATCATGTCGTATTATGGGAGCAACCGAGGTCTGGGTGCAACCAGGTGCATTCCCGACTGAACAATTGTCTTGTACTTAGTACTCAGGTCATCCTTTACAATATCATTGTCATCATCATCCGAGTCTGAATAGTTTACCAACTCGGATTGGAGAATGTCTGAAATAAACGACCAGGTGGGTACTAAGCCGCCAGTCCGTGGTGAAGTATCTGAGACGTTGTCTGGACCCTGTGCTGCAACCTCGACACTTGCTTTCGCTGCTCTCCTTGGGGCCATGGCTGACGCTTTCTTTTTTTCTCTTCTGCAATAAACCCATGTATACATGCGAAAATGAGTTCCCTCGAAGCAAGGTGAGCTCTGTGTGCTTATGAGAAATGTTTTAAAAGGAATGAAACTCTCGTATACATTTGAAAACTCTGTACCTTTTGAAATAAGTCTGTCAAATCACAAATAAAACCAAATTTAATGTATAAATCCGATCTTAGTCACTCGTAGATTTACCCTAATTCTTCATTAATGTCATCAATGTTCGGCGGCTTGACAGGCAATTAGTTTATGGAGAATGAGTAAATTCATCGTGAAGTGTGCCAACCTCGATACGCGGGACGTATCTCGCTTAATTTTAAAAATTTCAAAATTTAACCACGTTAACCATTTTCTCGCTCATCGCTGCATCGTGGATTTTCTTCCAACAAATTGAGTCTTCAACTCGAGAGGTTGCGAGTGCCGATTTTTCTTTAATTAATAATAATCGTAATTTGGCACATTCTTAATTATATAATTAACCTAATCGCCATATCGCGACTCGGGAATCCAAAGACAAATTTTTGGGAGACTGATATGCCGAGTTGCGATATCGCGATATGGCGATAATTAAGACTCGAATTAAGAGAAGGAAATCTTAGATTAGGAGCTTAATTAATCTTGCTGTAATTATGTCGCAACTTCGTGAATCAGATTTTTGGACATCTTAACTTGATGAAAGAAAGTGTCGAGTGATGAAGTGCCGAGAACCAAATTTAACCATGGTCAGTTTTTTACCTTTGGTCTCTAACCAAGGTTATCACAAAGTCATCGTGTTCTTAGCTATCGGGGCTGTAAGAATAAAAACTCAGGTCTGATGGATGCCGAGGCATGAAACCCCGACGACGTCTAATCAGAGGTTAAAGATTTTACCCTAGTTAACGCCTTGGACGAAAAGTAGAAACGAGTTCGCATTTTCGTGACTCAGGACTTGTGAATTCAAGAAATAAAGTGTTCGACTTACGAGACCCCGAAATAAAAAAAAAAGAGCAAACATACTTGCGAAAAATGGACCCTTTTTGAAAGTGACAAAGCTTTGCTATTCATGGGACGAGATTTCAAAGTTTTGTGATTTCGGAAGAAAAAAGAAAAGCAAATTTTAGATGTCAAGTATCAAAAAATTGAAAATTGCGCGAGGTGAAAAAGCAAGGGCGGCTCCAACAAGATGAAAGATGCAAAAATATTCTCGAAGATTGATCTCAGGTCGGGTTATCATCAGGTAATAATTAAAGAAGAATACATCAACAAGACTTCCTTCAGAACAATGTATGGCCATTATGATTTTACAGTGGTGCCATTTGGGTTAATGAATGCACTAGTTGTTTTCATGTGTCTAATGAATGGTGTATTCAAGAATTACTTGGAAATTGTCATTGTCTTTTTGGATGACATTCTTATATATTCGAATTCTAAAGAAGAGCATGAGAAACACTTGAGAATGGTGTTAAAAGTATTGAGGGAGCATAAGTTATAAGAAAAATTGAGGAAGTGTTCATTTAGCAAAAGAAAATTTATTATTTGGGCCATATCATTTCAGAGGAAGGAATAACAATAGATCCAAAAAAGATAAAATCCATTAAAGGATGACCAAAACCAAGGAATGTATCGTAGGTAATATCATTAATGGGCCTTGCAGTTTACTCTAGGAGATTTATTTAAGGATTCTAAAAGATTGCACACCCAATTACTTCTTTACAGAAGAAAGGTGTAAAGTTTGAGTGGACATTAGATTGTGAAAAGAGTTTCCAACACTTGAAGAAATTATTAACAAGTGCTCCAATACTAAGGATTGTTGATCGAAATGAAGATTTCATTGTATGCACTGATGCATGTAAAGAAGGACTTGGTGGAGTCCTTATTCAGAATGGGTATGTGGTGTGCTATGAATCAAGGAAGTTGAAGGAGAATGAAAGACATTATGTTACTCATGATTTGGAGTTGGCAGCCATATTTCATGCCTTGAAGATGTGGAGGCACTACCTCATTGGAAAAAGAATTGAGTTAAGGACATACCATAGTGGTATGAAATACTTGTTTGGACAACCAACTCTAAATTCCAGACAAAGAAGGTGGTTATATTTCCTCAGTGAATATGATTTTGATATAAAACATATCAAAGGAAAAGAGAACAAGGTGGTTGATGCACTCATCAGGAGGGTGCATGAGATTCATGCTACAACCATTAGCATGTACCAATCAAACTTGAAGGATATAATTCTAGAAAATGCAAAATTAGATCAGAAATACATGGAGGTAAAGGAAAAACTTCAGCAAGGTAATTTACAACAGAAATTTGAAGTCTATAAGCTGGAAAATGATGAAATTCTCATGTACAAGGGTAGAATTTATGTGCCAAATTATCAGAAATTGAAGAATCTGATATTGGGAGAAATGAATAATGTTCCTTATGTTGGACACCTAGGTTACCAGAAAACTATTGCAGCTGTCAAGAGCCAATATTATTGGTCAGGCATGAAGAAAGAGGATTTTGTTTCTAGGTGTTTGGAATTCCAAAAGGTCAAGGTTGAACATAGACATCCAACTGGTTTGTAACATCCATTTCCCACCCCTGAGTGGAAATGGGAAGTTGTCACAATGGATTTTATCACCAAATTACCAACAACTAGCAAGAAACATGATTATATCATGGTAGTGGTTGATAATGTTACCAAAGCTTCCCATTTTATTCCAATAAAGATCACTCACAAGCCAATGAAACATAACTGATATTTATCTGAAAGAAATAACTTGATTACATGGAATGCCCAAGACAATTGTGTCTGACAGAGATCCAAAATTTACATAAAATTTTTGGAAAGGATTGTTCAATGGATTTGGAACAAATATTCATTTTAGCACATCTTATCATCCAGAGTCGGATGGTCATACATAAAGGCTGAATCATGTAATACAAGATATGCTAAGGATGTATGTGATGGATAAACCATCCAAATGGGAGGATTATTTTTATTTGGTGGATTTTGCTTATAAAAATGGGTATCAAGCATCCATAAAGATGAGCCCATTTGAGGCACCTTATGGAAGAAAATGAAACACACCAGTGAGTTGGGAAAACCTAGAAGATTGTGCAGTGGTTATGCCAGAACTACTTAGGGAAATGGAAGAGAATATGATGAAAATAAAACCAGATTTAAAGGCTTCCTAAGAGAGGAAGAAAAGTTATGTTGATAAGGGAAGAACTCATAGGGAATTTAAAGTGGGTGATCATGTGTTATTGAAATTAAAGTTCAATACAAGTTCCCTGAAGTTGGGAAATTGTTCAAAGATGGCAGCTCATTTTTGTGGGCCATTTGAAATATTGGAAAGGATTGGGTCTGTAGCATACATGCTTTCCTTCCATGCATCAATGTGTATTCATACTGTATTCCATGTATCATTTCTTAAAATTTATGTACCTCATACTAATCATGTCATTGATTGGAATGTGATTCAGGTGGAGGAAGAAGGCAATTTTCAAGTGCATCTAATGTGTATATTGGATCGAAAGATGAAACAACTTTGGAATCATGACATAGGGATAGTAAAGGTCCAATGGACCTGGTATGGCCCCGAGGATGCAACTTGGGAGAATGAGGATTTTATACAGGTAGAATACCCATATATTTTTGAAGATTTTTGAAATTTTGGTTACACATGTGTATATACTACACTGAGGATAGTGCATATATAAAGGGGAGGGGAATGTAATACCCCTAGGATAAACCCCAATTTTACATATATATGTAATCATAATTTACATATAAGTTGGTGAGATAAAGGAATAAGATATGGTTTGGTTATGTGCACATTAAGTCAATGCACGTGAATCTCACACCAAAGGAGTGCACACAGTTTAAAATGAATATAATGCATAGTTTAATGTGTCTAGAGCACACCTGTGTAAGTGCGCAAGGATGTTGCACTAAAAGAGGAGAAATTTAATGTATATAACATGCACTTGCATAATTGTGTGATAATGTCACACTAAATGAGAAACAAATTAATGTATACAACACACACAGGTGTAAGTGCACAAGGATGGCACACTAAAAGAAGATCCTTCTAGGATGGCACACATTCTAGGATTCTGCGCACACTGGCTTAGTGCATGACTTTGGAGGCCAGAGAGACTTTTTGTATATATGTCATGTTGTAATGCACACCTATGTAAGTGCATGAGGGTCATGCACTAAAATAAGAGTGCGCACATCCCAGAAGTTTCGCGTGCACTTGTTTAGTGCGCACTGGTTTAGTGTGCAATCTTTGTTTTTTTTAGGTTGGTGAGCCTGGATGCAAAAAGACCATTACTTATGTACTAAGAATGTAAATGTAAGAACATGAAAATATAATAAAAATGCATCTCTATGGTATACCAAACACATAAAAGAGTATGGGGGGATAACTCCACTAGTTGAGATTAAGGGGGCTTAAACCCAAAATGAATATTATATTGAGATTCCTTAAAAGTATAAAGTAGGGATATTATTTTATCCTAAGTCCAAAGGAGGGGGATATGTGGACTGACGACAATTCTCAACATGAAAAGTGTCAAGTTGGGAACATGCATCTAAATAGTTTGGACTTAGTACATTTTTCCTATCATTTTTGGATCCAGAAGGAAGAAGAGGACCTATGGTTACTGTCATCGAAACCTGTTGTTACTATGATCGGACCTGGTTGTTACTGTAATAGATACTTATACTATGTTTATCTTGGGAGAGGTGTACTGAAGATGAGGGTTGTCAGTCCCATGGGACATTAATTCTCTCCAGGTAACTGAATTGTAGGGAAGTATTTTCCCAAGGTACCAAACTGTAGCCATGAGGCTCTGAGACTTCATGTCTAGCTTGTTGCTAAATCCTTGGAAGGGAAGTGGGGTAACCGAAGGAATGTTGAGAAGAGAAGGGGTGCACTTCCTGGGGTGGGATAGGCATGTGGGGAATGAGGGATTTTAGGTTGTAAATATGAATTGGCACCTGTGACAGAGTTTCCTGTGATTAAATCACCTGTGACTGAGTTACCTACGACTGAGATACATGTGACTAAATCACCTATGCAGTCTAAGGCTAGGGGGAAGGTGGAAGGTATACACGTAGTTGGTGTACCTTTACTCAAAGAGAAGTTTCGATTGTGTTTTTAATCATGTGTTGTAGTAATAACTATGCATTTGTTTTCATGGATTCAACTTATTTATGCTACATGTATAATTATGTTATAAATATTTATATAGTTGTGCATTGCAGAGTGTATTTTTCTATTTTAATTAGTATCAGAGTTAGTATCAGAGAAATTTTGTGGAATTGTTGGTAATAGAGACATTACAATATGGTATAAGAGTTTAAGAAAATTTTAAGTGGCATAGCCCAGTTGGTGGTGGTTGTGTATGTTACAATGACTAATTGTTTTACCATTCTTTTACCCCCCTTTAACATCAATGCCAAGGCCTCTGATACGAGAATGAGATTCATCACCAATTGTTTGTTTCTCAATCTTATTTTGTTTTGAGTGACAATACTTGTGATTTTTTTTCATGCTCCCCCTGTCAACATTTCTCCCCCCACCATCATGACTCTTTTTTTTTGTAGGGAGATTACTCCCAACTTTTGACTTAGATGTTCAAATGATTCTTTAGGAAGGGGTTTAGTGAATATGTCTACTATATTCTCCTTTGAGCCAACATACTTCAATCTAACCTTTTTGTCACTAACTTGCTCTCTGAAGATATGATATTTGATGGGTATATGTTTGGTCTTTGCATGCATGATTGGATTATTGGAGATATTGATGGCACTTGTATTGTCACAATAGATAGTTATCAGATGATTACATTCAATTTTAATATCCTCCAATGTTTGTATCATCCATAAGATTTGAGTGCAACATTCAACAAATGCAATATATTTGGCCTCTATTGTAGATAGTGAAATTGATGATTGCTTTCTACTTGACCATGAGACTAGACATTCCCATAAGAAAAATGCATTTCCACTAGTTCTATTTTTTTCATCCACACTACTAGTTGTTACACATTATTTTGGTCGCCCCTGTGATCATCGATGATATGTGTATTGCTTACTTATCGGTTCCCTGAAGCTACTAAAGAAATAAGACTTTCTCCCTGGGAAATAGAATCATACTTTCTTTATTAAAAACCCTACCAAAGAAGATCATCGCACCTTGTTGGCACAAGAACAGACCCAAAGGTTCAACGGTTAAACAACGCACCAACTAAACCCTAACTACCGACCCTTTGGAAACACCTGCAAAGCATATGAAGTTTCACCCGAGGTAGAGGAAAGGGTGGTTGTAGGACTCAAGTGCCTACAACCTAGCTAGAACACAGATCTATGATTTAAACACTTAATAGAGCACTTAGAAGTTAACATTCATCAACATTTAACCCTTATTCACATCACAGATTGAAATTGTAGTTACAGAGCAACGCAATATTCAACAAGATCTAATACATCCAACACTTAGCACATAGAAATAGATTAGATCTAGCATTCATTCACATTACTAAGAACTAAGCTATTATATCAGATGCATCTACATATATCATTGCACTAAGCATACATCACATCAATAAAATAACAACTATAATGCACAAAGAAACCACAACATAGGATATACATGGTTCACCCCAGTGTGGAGCTACATCCACCAACTCTTCTCTTCTTTATTGTCTTCTTTCAATCTTCTACAAGCACAGAGCCAAAAGAACGCACTCTGCATAGGACAAAATATATGTGCACACCTCACCAAATCCTCCTTCCCCGATATAGATTTAATCACAAAGCCTTCTTACAATATTCTACAAGCACAGATCCACAAGAACCTACTCTGCATAAGACAAGAGATCTGCGCACACCTCACCAGATCCTCCTTCCCCGAGCTAGGTTTAAGAACAAATCCTTCTTACAATCTGCACAAAGCTTCTTGCAATCACTTGCACTTAGCTCTGCAATTTCTTAACACACAGTATGCACGAAGCATCCACAACTATTTGCACTTGGCTCACCAACCACATTACACACCTAGGTCTCTCTTACTTACATCACCTAGCTTTCTATTTATACATTACAAAATGGCATAAACATGGATAAACCCATGGGCTGACATCCCATACCCTTTACATAATCCCTAAACCCAAAAATTCCCTAAGAAGGGGCCGAGATCCCACGATCTCCACTTCACCTTGTGCTCCACCTTTGACCAGCCTGTCAAAGTCCCAAAATTGGTCAAACGTGACCAAGGTTATCCAAAACTTTGTCAAGGGCCAACAGGCACCCAACACTCACCTGTGACTCATCCCAAGTCACTATGATCTGGGTAACTCTACCTCAAATTCCTTGATCTTGGCTCGATATGCTTCAACCTATTACTTCGCCAGAGCCTCCTGCTCGACAAATTCTTGAATAACCTTCTCCGTCACAGGTCCTTCAAAGCGTTGTTCCACTGTGGTGACCACTTGTTCTAGTTCTACACCTCTTCCTTCAATCTCCTAAAAAATTATGCAAGATGCATCTTGCACTAGATGGATTCGTTAAGTCACTTCCATGACCTTACTTTGTATGGCATGGACTTGTTGTTGAACTGTGCATTGTTCCTGGGATCATTTCATCCTCTTGACCATTGGTAGTGGCTTCAACTGCACTTGCACTATTGCTACTTTCTGCTTAGCCTCCTGAAGTTGTGACTCTAGTGTCCTTAGTTCAGGGTCCTCTGCAAGGTGCACATAAGTTTGTGCACTTTGAATACTGAGATGATTACATTCTAAGGCCAATGCCTTGATTCTATGGACTATGCTTTGGGCAGTTTCTTCTCTCTGGTCTCGCACTTCCTGCGGAGTGCTTAACACTTCTTGTAACTCCAGTTCTGCTATCCTCTGTTGGAGCTGTTGAATAACTTCAACAAGATTTCCTACTTGGATTTCCACTGGGTCTTCTTCCATTTTTTCTAAGCCCATCATAGAGTGAAGTGATCTAGTGACTGCCTCTTTAACTCCAATCTGATCTGCGAGCAGTTGTTCCTTCTCCTTCTGGATTTGTGCTCTATCCTTTGTAAACTTGGCTTGGATGACGTCTTTTTCCTGTTACACAACCTAGTGTTGTTCTCTAGCTTCCTCTTTTTCTTGATTTAAGGCCTCTATGGCCTACTCTTTTTCTTCCTGAACATGACAAAGGATAGCTTCGGTCGCATCTGTTATTCGGTGTAGCTGGGCAAGTTCATCTCCCAACTCTATTCCTTTTGATGACAGGGGTGCAATAGACATTGTGCGGTTGGAGTAGAGGGCTTGTTGTACCCCTTTCAACTTTGCTTCAATTATTTCATACATGGTCTCTTGTTTATATTCATTACACTGTAAGATATCTTCTGAGGTATCTGAGACAACGATGATGATGAAATCTATGTCATCCATTGTGAACACAGTATGCATCTGTGGTTTAGTAGCTTTGGAATTCTTCCACGATGTAGGTTTTGTGGGGGAAACCTTTCTTTTCTTGGAGGTCTCAGCTTCATCAATAAGGTCCCTAGGAGGTGTTACTTCACCTTGTTTCTACTTGTCTTATTCTCCTTTGTCTTCTTCTTTTTCTACTTTTTCATCACCTCCCCCTACAGGTGAGTCTGAAGCAGTCTCTTCTGATGCGTCATTTAGGTCATGTACCTCTTCCTTTTTCTTCCTTCTGCTATTATTGGGTGCATCATACTCTTCGCGAGTAACCACTAGACTTCCGATGAGTTCGGCATCAGATAGTTCTTTCTGGTCGACTGGTATAAGGAACTCTATAGACCATTCCTTAATGATTTCTTCCATGTCCTCCTTTGTGAGTTTATAATAACTCTGCAACTCTTCTTTGTGTTCATATTTGCGCACAATAATATGAATAAAATGTCTATTTTCACGAAACTTCACAAATGGTCTGAACCTGTGCAGGGTATTCGACGTCATCCTGGGGAAAGACTCAATAGCCCTCTTTAACTACAGGTAGTGGGTGTGGAACACTGCATTTGACTTCCATTGTTTCTCCATGTCACACTAATACCAGAGTGTGGTGAAATTCACAGCTAAGGATTCTGATGGCTCATTCTCAGAGAAGGTCACACCTTCCATCATTTCCTAAGAAATGAAAATGATGAGGATCAGTAGCCAACTGAAGTGGAACTTGTATCCCTGATCTCGAGCTTCACAACAATATTTATCTAACTGGTTGACAAGGTAGGTCGCCCAGTTCATTTGTAGCCCTTCCATGCATTTTCTCGTGATGTCAACAACGAACCCTGTGACCTGCATGTGTCTATTCTTCCTTACTAGATTACCAATGATCAAATGGTAGGCTAGGCACACTGCACCATTCTGAATGGAGGCTACCTTGTAGCCTCGCTTTCCATTTTCCACATCGCCATAGGTATATTTAATTTTCTGCGCCAGAGCACGATCTACAACCTTCCCTGGATAAAATTCTTATGGGTCTGGTCCTTGCATGGTTAATCTGGTAATTTGATGGATTGACACCATATCTACAGTGATGCGTCTGTCCAGCCACATATAACCACCATGGAAACAAGACAACAGGAGTTTAACACATGCGTTAACCTCCTGATTCCTTCCAAAGTGTGGTATCTTCATCACGTTCAGGATAGTGGACCTCGCGATGTCATAGTCCACGGCTGTGGGATGATATTCAAATTCTTCCCCTTGGTCTTGGTTAAGTACTTGTGCGGGGTGATCATTTCATCATTCTTGTGATCTCCCAAGTTAAAGTCATTGATCTTCAATTTCATGATTTGTCCTAACTGTAGTCCAACTGTGCGTATCCCCTTCGGGAGGTACGCAGTGATCAAGGTGTAGTCGAAGTCCCTCAGGACACTGTCACGACTCACTGCACCAGCTAGAGGTGGGATATAATCAGGTAGGATATATGGGATGAGTTTAACATTCACCAAGTCATCACGATGCTTGGTTCGTTTCTATGTCTCAACTCGAGATGGTCCAGATCCATGAGAAGTTGACAGGGATTCTTTCACTCCTCTTGTTGACGAGGCTTGGACTCCTGTAGACATGACCTTCTCAGTCATGAGGTTGATGAGGATCTCTTTGATGGATTTATCTACTTTTCTAAAGTCACCTTACATGCACACTCAAAATAAGGTATCTCAAGCAGGTCGGTGATCAAATACTCAATGTAACATAATGGGTGGCGAGGTCTCAATTAGGTACAATGTGAAAGAAACTAGTTCTCAGCAATGCAAACATTTGTCGGCACAATGCCAGAACTAGGGTTCAACGCTTCAATAATGCACCAACAAAAACCTAACTACTGACCCTTTCGGCAACACCTACAAAGAAGATGAAGTCTCACCCGAGGTAGAGGCAAGGGTGGTTGCAGGACTCAAGTGTCTACAACCTAGCTGGGACACATATCTGTGATTACAACAATTAACAAAGCACTTAGTAGTTAAAATTCATCAGCATTTAACCCTTATTCAAATCCCAGATTGATATCCTAGTTATAGAGAAGTGCCATATTCAACAAGATCTATAAAATCCAACACTTAGCACATAGAAACAGATCAGATCTAACATTCATTTACATTACTAAGCACTAAGCTATTATATCATATGCATCTACATATATCATTTCACTAAGCATACATCACATCAATAACATAACAACTATAATGCACAAAGAAACCACAACACACGATATGCGTGGTTCACCCCAGTGTGGGCCTACGTCCACCAACTCTTCTCTTCTTTATTGTATTCTTTCAATATTCTACAAGCACAGAGACATAAGAACCCAATCCACATAGGACAGAATATCTGAGCACACCTCGCCAAATCCTCCTTCCTCGAGATAGGTTTAAGCACAAAGCCTTATTACAATCTTATTCAAGCATAGAGACACAAGAACCCACTCTGCATAGGACATGAGATCTGCGCACACCTCGCTAGATCCTCCTTCCTCGAGCTAGGTTTAAGCACAAATCCTTCTTACAATCTACACACAGCTTCTTGAAATCACTTGCACTTAGCTCTACAAGTTATTAACACACAATATGCATGAAGCATCCAAAACTGTTCCCACTTAGCTCACCAGCCACATTACACACCTAGGTCTCTCTTACTTACATCACCTAGTTTCTATTTATACATTAAAAAAGGGAATAAACATGGGTAAACCCATGGGCCGACATCCCATACCCGTTATATAATCCCTAAAGCCAAAAATGCCCTGAGAAGGGGCCAAGATCATGTTGTTCCTGAGTCTGTGCTTAAGGCTTAAAAGTACAGTGTCAAGGCATCCGAAAGTAGTTAAAATGTGAAGAAGGGAGAAACGTCAAACCTTCGGTGAAGGAAACTAAGGATGATTTCTTCGTTGGCATTGTCTAGCTTCTAACTATTCCTGGATAGTTATATCTCGCTCAATGGTTGCCCATGATTGTTCAAGTTCGGCCCGGTTAGTTGACGTTTTAAGGATGGTGTTGAAAAGGCTTAAAGCGATGTGTGTTTGGTTCAATAATCCGGGTTCAACGTTAGGTTAAGTTGGTATAGGAACTGTCATGGGGGAACAACACAGATAGGAAAAACTTTAAGAAAGGTTGAGTGTTGTCTCAGTTGGGTCTTATAAAAGAGAACTTACAGTTGCAGAATTAAAATATGGATGCAAGTCTAAGGCTCGTTCCCGTAAATGTATTATATCTTGATAAAAGGTGTGAGATGGGAGATGAACATTGAGCTATTTATAGTGTAAGGTTCATACCAAGGGAAAATATCACGACATAAACGAGAGAGGAAAATATGTAAGAAAATAACCAATGTAACAAAGAATATATGTAGAAATCCGAAAATGCAGATTGGTCTTCCACAACTGATAGCTGGTGCAGAGGAAAGACAATAAGCAAATATAGAAAACCCAAATTCATTCGTTATAGAAGTGGTCGTACTAAATTATAACGAAGCACATCAATTATGAATATGAATTGCAATGTAAAAAAAATGAGATACAAGGAAGCAAACTTGTAATACAAAAGTGACGGAATTGAGAATCTCCAGATCCGCTTGTATTAACTCTCAATGTAAAAACTCTATTACAAATGACTCAAAAAGGTCCAGCCCCGTTTATTTATTTTTGGGGTATATTTATACAATTTTTACAAAGCAGGTAGAATCTCAATAGTCGCAAATTTTCAGTTACAACAGAGGAGAGAGCAATCGCTCCATTTCTCCTACTCTATCTTCACTTGATGCTAGGTGTTTTCCATCGCGTAGACTCGGTGCATGCGATACATCTTTCCACTAGCTGGGATATGAGCCGTGAAGGTTCCGATTGATAGCTGGCCTCAACGAAGTAACATTCTTGATCTAACAGCTACAGTTTTTCCTCCATTTGTGCATCGATGATGTCGAGGGCACTTAGGTGTTCGCTAGGTTTGATCATATACTTATCAACGCGGGCAATATCCACTACATTCATCTCAGAGATATCAGTCAAATCTCTTTCTTCCTTATCCTTCAGACCAAGTGAGATTTGTTCCACATTCATTTGTATCAATTCTTCGGCATTGCCTCCGTTTTCAATGCCCAACAGCTCGCCATCTATATAATTAAAGGCTTCTTCGAGGGAATTGGTTACCTTTTGGGCTTGCTCCTTTCCCATGGCAATGTTGTGCTCCCAATCCTTCAGCAAAATATTTCCTCGGGTTTGCTCTGAAATGGAGAACACGGGAGTACCCGACAAAACCCGGTTTTTAGTGGCTATCACCGCCTCCTGGAAGGCGACCCGAGTTTCTCCTGCATCCCTTTCTCTAGCTGACAAGTTCTCGGAAACTTGATGGACCAACAAACAGTTTTCCCGGATCGCACCCACTTTGGCGAGAAAATTTTGTTGTGCCGAAGAGATTCTGCTCCGAATCTCGATCGCTCGGGATTTAAATATCCCGATGTCTATCATTTTTCTCTCGGCTATTTCTACCTGAGCCTACAGCTGTTCAATCAAACTCCTCTGTTGGATCGCCCGCGTCCGACCATCTCGGACCATCGACTGTGCTTGCTCAAGCTTAACTCTGAGTGCCTCCATTTCATTTTTGTCGGCCAATCTGGCCTGTTCCATTTCCATGCTAGCCTGACCTTTAGCATTCTCCATGGCTGTGGCCAATCTAGCTTCGAGAGTCCGGATTAAGCAATTCTTCCTTTTTAGTTGGTTCTTCAAAATTCCAACCGAAAATTGATTCGTCGATGCATACGCTCCTAGCGTTCCTACGATCTCGGTGGCGAATTGCTCATTCTTTTTATTCTTTTTGTCGGTCATAACTTTGTACTTCTTAGCAATCGACTCTCCCTCTTGGTAGAATTCCCTTTTTACTACCGCTTTCCTCTTTTTATCAAAAAGGAACTCGTTTAGAGGTAGTTCTTCTGCTCTTATGGGCCTCAACTCCTCATTGAATATCCATCCTTCTTTGATATTTCCCTGTGCCAACTGCAAGGGGGTGACAGAAGTGATGGGTTCTATGATTTGTTTTGCGGACTTTCCTGGAGTATCGACAGGACTTTGTCTTTTTGGTGGTTCTAGAGTCTTTATCTTGGTCCCCGACTTCTGTTTCTTTTGCGGGTCCGGAGTCTTTACCTCTGCTTCAGGATTCTTCGTTTGTCCCTCCTCATCACGACATTTTCCAGGGTCATGAGTTGCATCTTTAGAACCTTCAGAATCCTTCTGTTTCATATCGGAAACATCCAGACTCCCCCCTCACAACACAAAGGGTAGACAACTTCATCTATGTTCCTAGAATTTCAATATAATGTCTATGTCTTCGGGCGCCAAGGATTGGATCCTGGCTAGAACCTCTTCATAAGAACTCACCCCTCGGAAAACGTCATCCGAGGGTCAATTCTCGTTCTAAAATCTCTTGAGCCCACAATTAGCTAAATGGTTGCTCACAACCCTTTGTGGATCATGTTTCTTATACTCGATGGAGACCAAATTTAGGTCTTCCAGGGCTGCAGCTTCGACTTTGGCATGCCCGAAATCTAATAAAGAATAAGAATTCAGCCGAATGGGAAAAGACGGTCATACCTTCTTTGAGTACCCTTTTAGTTCTTTACTCACCCCGCCAATTACCATATTCTAGGTGACCTCGTGACAAGCCAGCTTGTCAAGAATGAACAATGGTAGCGCATGTGGGGGAACAAAAGCCCCAAAAACTCTGAAGTACGAGAACTTTTCCTCCATGTACCAGTCCGCTATGCCACTCAGATTTGTTGCAATGTTGTCCGAGATACGAGGTGGTGGGTGACCAAAAATGGCGATATGCAGGGGCACCATCACCCAGTTAAAAATTTCATATGGGAAACTTTCTTCTTTATTTTCACATATCTTTTTGTGATATACGTGTATGGGTCTGTCTTTGGTCGGAGTCCACCCCCAGCTCATCAATGGAAATGGTGTCATGGAGCATATTGCATCCATAATATATGCGGACATGAAGAATGAGGACGGCCTCCCATTTTCCTTCTGCTCCTGATACTCTATGACCCATTTGGCCAGACTATCTGAGAGCATCTTTGCCCAATTAAAAGAGCAACCCTCTGCGACCCGAAACATTAGAGGCACCCATGCAATGAAAAAATGCGATGTGTCCTCTCTCACATATAGTCATCATGTCATCATGGCCACATATTTATACTGTGGCTCCAACGAAGCGATTGAATAAACGCCCTGGTCATTTGCTCTGAATTTCCCAGTGCACAAAACCCAATCCTTTATCAAACCTGGCATGGTTTTATCATACTGGGTGCACTCTTTCTCCTTAAATTCCTCCAGGAACTCAGCGCCATATGTGTACTCAGACGTCGTTGGGAGCTTATACATGGTTTGTATATATTATGGCCTAAAAGTCCCGACCGTGACTCACTTCCCATTCATGATAGTCCTGGTGGGTATGTCTACGTGATCCAACGCCCATCGGATCATGTCATAATATGGGAGAAACCGTGGTATGGATTCTACTCTGTGCATCTCGGATTGGACAACTATCTTGTATTTGGTGTTTAGATCATCTTTTTCATTGCTGTCGGAGTCGTCTGAATAATCTACCAATTCTGATTGCAAAATGTCTGAAACAAATGACCAGTTGGGGACCGAGTCGACACTTCGGGGTGAAGTGTCGGAGACATTGTCTGAGCCTTTTCCTGCGACCTCAACATTCGCCTTTGCTGCATTCCACGGAGCCATAGCTGAAGATTTTGTTTTAGCTCTTCTGTGATAGAACTGCGTATACATACATAAATTAGTTTACTCAGAACTGATGAGCTCTGTGTGCTTATGAAAATGCGTTCATTATAATGAAATGAAACTCTCACATATATTTGAAAACCCAGTACCTTTCAAAATAAGCCTGTCAAATCGTAATTAGAAATAAATTTATTGCGTAAAATTCGATCTTACATGCGTAGATTTACCCTATTTCCCATTAATGTCATAAATTTCTGGCGGTTTGAGAGTTGGTCGAAGTATGGACAGAAATATCTATCTCGAGAAACGTGCAATCCTCGAGATGTGGGATATATCATGTTTTAGCTTAATTAATCCAACCCCGCCAATGCTAATCAATTTCTTCGCTATTCATTATATCGTGGACTTTCTCTTAACACTTTGAGTCTCCAACTCCCGAGACTGCGAGGACCAATTTTGGTTTAATTAAAGGTAATCGTGATTTGGGGCATAATTAATTCTATAATCATTTTAATCGTTGTATCGCCACTCGGAACTTCGAAGATAAGTTTCTGGGAGATTTAAATGTCAAGTTGTGAAACCGCGAGACTGCGATAACAAGGCTTAATTAAGGGGAGGACAATCTTGGTTTAAGTGATTAATTAATCATGTTATAATTACCTCGCGACTTCATGAATCGGGGTTTTAGACGTCGTAACTTTCGAAAATGGTAGTGCCGAGTGGTGAAACGCCGAGAAAAAATCTTAGCCATGGTTAGCTTTTTTGCCTTTAATCCTTGACCAGGGTTATCCCGAAAGGACCTCGTGTTCTTGGCTCTCGGGGCTGTAAAAATAAAAATTTGGGTTTGGCGAACGCCGAGGCGCAAAACCCCGACAACGTCTAAACATGAGTTAAAAATTCTACCCTAGTCACTGTCTTGAGTGAGAGCTTAAAATGACTTCGTCGTTTCGTGACTCGGGACGTGTGAATTTATGAGTTATAGTATCCGACCTGCGAGATCCCAAAGTAGAACCAAAAGAGGGAACATTCTTATGAAATGTAGGACTTGTTTCGAGGGTAGAAAAATTTTAGTTGCTTGCGTGCTCAAGCTCTTAGAGATCATCGATCTCTCAGAGGGGCAAAAGAGAAACATCTTATGATTTCCAGCATCGAGATGAAAATTGTGACGGGTTAAAAAACAAGGGTGGCTCCAACAGATCCCACGATGTCCTCTTCTCCTTGCGCGCCGCCTTTGACCAGCCTGTCGAAGTCCCAAAATTGGTCAAACATGACCAAGGTTCTTCAAAACTTGGTCAAGGGCCAACACACCTTCCCAAATTTTAACAGTGCGGTGATTCTCGATCGTTGTATGTTACACCACAGTGGAATGTGATATCGTCGTAGGCTGCGACGATGCTCAAACAAAAGAAAAAGGTGAAATTCTCAAAGTTTCTATAATGGAATCTTTGGAAGGATGAGGTGGCCTCTGATCAGTTTGGATCTCACTCACTTCTCTGATTTAGTGGGATCATCCTAATATCTTCATCCATCCCTCTTCACTCTATATAAAGAGGGATCTCTCATGGGAAAATTTGAGGCTGGATTATGCATGAATAATTCTGCAGAAGATTGTACTTGTGATAGCTTTGCTTTAGCTTTCCAGGTCAGGTTGTGAATACTCTTCATCAAAAGAATTGGAGAAAAGGTGTGTGTGTTGAGGAAAAGGGCCATTGGAAGGGACCTTGCAACATCAAGGAATAGGTTGTATTCTCAGCTTTCATCAATATAATGTAATAATACATTTCTTCCCTATAAAAGTGTCTCCATTTTTATTGCATAACTCCTTGATCGTATGCATAGGTTTCATTGGAATATAAATATCATTGCTCTCTCTCTTGGTTGGTTTGTGTTTCTTAACAGTTTCAACATCCCACAAATCTAAGTATGGATCAAGGATGACACTAGCGAGGATCAAATGACGTATAAATAGTATGTCATTTATCCTTCATTGAACTAGTTTACATTACAATGAAATATAAGGAGAAGCTTGTATTCTGCTATGTTTTGTTCTAATTTCTTGTTGAATTTAGGGAGATTAGTTTGTTTCAGCAATTACCAATTTTTCTAGTAAAAAAATTGGTGACCATAATGGGGAATGTCCTCTTTGTTGAAGAAATTTCTATTTTTGACACACTAGTTCAATGGGAGTTAGTTGACTAGTTCTATTTTAGACTTTCTATTTTTACCATCACTCTTATGCATGCATGCATTCCTAAGGAAAGCTAATTGCTTGATTGTTTTTCTTAATTATGGAATGTTTTTCCCTATATATGAGTGTATTCCACTCATTCATTGGATCATATTGATCATGATTTATGTATCAATGATCAGCTCATTGGAGTAGTGTGAATATATTTTCTCATTCTTCCATATTGAATCTCTCTTCCTTTCTTGATAAGCTTTATTTGTACTTTCTTTAGCTAGATCTCCT
>JZKD02S0175719.1:0-22979 GCA_000966675.3 Picea glauca
GTCTTTTGTACCATGGCTCCATGATCAATTTGTCATCATGAATTGATTATTAGTGATTGCAAAAAAATGAAGTTAACATTTATATACCACCGTCTCTCACACCTTTTTATATAATATTTGTTCTTTGACCTCTATAATTTATGATTATGCATTTTCCTTCAATAACCTCAATCATTTTTTGATCAATCACAACACCAAAAACAACACATTTTTCAGCTAGGCTAGAAACATATAGTCAATAAAGAAACATTCCTACATTGTGTTTTACTAGAAAGAGAAAATGACAACGAGAATCACTTTACTAGGTTACATAACCCATTAGTGCAATCATCTTGAGAAACATTACCTTGGTGGAATTGACCTTCACCATGTTGTTGACCTTGTCTTTTCCCTTTGTGAGATTTATTTTCAACAGAATATTTAATGATGTTCCCTCTCTCATGAGAGTGAAAACATACCACTCTAGGCTTATTTAAGCTTCTTTTGTATGAATATTTTCAACCACTCTCTTGAAAATAGTTCTTAACCTCATTCTTGTGATGATTCTTCTAACGATCTCTCTTGGTCATTGATAGAAATTCAACACCATCAACAATCCTCTCGTTAATATCCCTCTTCCACATCTCTTCGACCGATAAGATCACATAAAATCCTTCAAAGAAAGGGACCTTTTTTCTTGCAACAAGATTATGCAAAATCATGTAGTTGGTTGTACTTTGTCTATAAATAAACATAAATACCTATATTATATGTGTTATACTTTGTCTATAAATAAATATAATACCTAATGACAACCATTTCTTAAAAAGTTATATTAATCATACCTAAATTAAGAATGATAACTACCTCTTTATAATAGTATAACACATATAATATCTATGATATGCCTATGTTTCAATTTCATGCCTCAACTCTAATACATTATTGTTCTAGTAATGTTCCTCTGTCTTTAGGACACACTATGTATCAGATTCCTTTACTCCAACAATCAGAGATTGATTGGGGATTGGAACATGGTTTTAAGTATGTTCATCTTGGCTTAATCCAGTTTAGTATTAACCCTTTAGTTCGTCCAGGGTTAAATACTTCTGTTCTTAATTGTGTTATAGACTCATGACATAATCAGTTCTCCGATGCCCTGATTGGAGGTTTTAGAGCCCCTTTGCATAATGGCCCAATTTGGTCTTCTATTCTTCCTCGTTTTCAAGTCTCTTTGACAGATCCCTTCATATCTACTCTCCTTCAAGCATATATTCAGTTTTCCGGTTTTGATATGGCTGAGCCTTCCGACATTGCCCAACTCCATACTACAACATGTCTGAGACTTGTTATTACTACTATGCCAGCCTTGAATTGCAAATTACTCCAACGCTTCTCTACCGAAAGCATGGTGGTTGGTCCAGGTAATGTAACTCCACTCACACTTGGTTTTTCCAAGCTCTCAGTACCTGAAGAATGGAAAGCCGATTATTAGCCAATACAATCAAAGTATCAGCCTTCTGAAGCACAACAACTGATAGTCCAGAAAAATATGTCCGAAAATCAAGTTTTGAGAATAGGAAGATCTCAAAGCAGTCGCATGCTTGACTTAGAAAGACAAATGTCCTCCCTCTCAACCAGTTCTTATACTTCCTTTTCTAATGCTCCTGTATATAAACTAGTTTCTGGTAAATCTGAACTAGATAATCATCTGCTATATCATCAGAGAGGTTCAAAGAAGTGTAAATTTTGTAAAGCTTGTATTCCTACCCAATCTCCTTCTATAAAACATTCTTCATCTACAAATTCTCCATCTACATCAAAGTCCTTTAAAACATTCCAGTGAAATACTGAACATGTAGGACAACATTCAAATTGTTCAGAATGCATGGATATCTTAGCCCCTCGAATCAATATGATGAACTACACCTTGCCAAGGGTTAATAAAGAAAAAACTGCTACACTTTCCCAAAGAAGTTTAAGACTAGGGAATTTCACTCCCTCTTTCAAAAATAATACTTTAGTAGCATATTTGGACTTTGTCCAATACAGGAAAACAAATGCAGAAAAATCTCCTGATATAGTCAGACTGCAAAATTATTCAAATTATCAGTTTGTTTGCTTAGCTCAAAATCTTGATGATATTGCACAAGATGTCATGCAAAAAAAAACACATGTCAATGGCCTGCAATCAGAAATAGATGCCATTGAGAAAAATCAAGATATCTTTAGAAATCAGCTTGGACAGATCTTAGAAAAACTAGAGATTATTCATACAACAGTCCAAGAATTAAAAGATTCTTTTAAAAAGGAGAAAAGACCAACTTATCCAATAAGTTTTGCTGAGATTGAATATCAAACCTCATTCAAATGGTTTGGTTCCTCTTTCGATCAATCCAAGCAGCTGACATTAAAACAATTGGCTAAGAAGCTAGCAAATCCCAATCTTGCTAGAATTGCTGAGGTAGTTTTAATAGCCATAGAAAAAATCAATCTAGTAAAATCTCAGGCCTCCAAATTACAAGAGGATATAAAATCTCAGAACAGTATCTCATCTTCTCCAGTACCTTTCATCAAAGGAATTGATGAGGATGAAATTTCAAATGCACCTAGATCTTCAGATAATGATGCGGGAGGAAATCCCTACCAAACTGCATGGGAAAAGTGGTGCAATGCCAAATATGGCTCAAGCAAAAAGGTTCCATTAGACCCAACTAATTCCCAAGAACATGATAGTTTTAGTAGAGAAAATATAGACTCAATGCCTGTGACTAATCTCAACTGTAGATCCAAAAATGAAATCATGATAATATTTCATAAATGGCAAGCTTGGGCAAAAACACAAAAGATGATTTTTAGAAATCGTGTTGCATGGAACGAATTAGCTTTAAGGCTAACTTGGGGTTTCACAGGAAACCTAGGACTCTGGTGGGATAGAGTCAATGAATGAGATAAGATCAGGATAATGAATCATGATCATCCTATTGATGAGCTTATCAAAGCTGTTGTACATGAATTCTATGGTAGCCAACATATAGACTTTGCACATTATGCAAATATGTTTATGACTCAAAAGTTGTGTCATATAAACCAGTTTCCTGAATTCTTGTGCACTATGCAGAACCTTTTGTATAGAGCTTCAGATCTAGACAATGTAGCCTACTTAAGAAAATACATTTCTGCTATGCTTGGAAAGATTTTAGATCTTTTTAGAGAATGTCTCAAAACACTGAATATTGATTTAAAATAACTCTCTCTAGCAGGTCTACATGAACATATAGTCACAACCTTGCAAAAAGAATGTCTGAGAAGACAAACAAATAAATTAGTTAAGAAACAATTAGGGTTTGACTCCAGCATCTGCGATGTGTTCACAAAAACATATCACTTTGGTTACAAACCAAAGCAAGGGAAGAACGAATCCTGTAAAACAAATTGTGGTTGTTTCAAATGAAAATAAAAAAACAAGCCTTTCAAGAAAAGGTTTCCTAAGAGATTTAGCAATCACAAACCATGACCAAAGAAAGCCTTTTTCAAACGCTGACATAGCCCTACACAAGCTACAAAAGCAACATGTTTTATCTGTAAAAGGCCTGGCCACTAGGCTTCACAGTGTCCTCTGCGGAAGAAATCAAGGTTACAACACAAGATAATGGACTTTTTCCAAACATGATATGATCCAGCAGAATGGGAAATTGTTTCTAATCGTTCAGATGGTGAATATTTATCACTAACTGAAGATAATTCAGATTCTCCCCACGATTTCAATTATGATTCTGATAATTCTGAAATATCTACAGTTTCAGAATCATTAAATTTTTTGGATATCAAATGTTGACCCGTGAAGATGATATTCCCTCACTGAGACACCGTCAATCAGTAATCCAAAATAAACTGTCTCAACTGACCCCCGGTCAATTTCAACTTTCTAAAAGGTTGAATGCTCAACTATCCTCCATCAACTCTCAACTTGCAAAATACCAGCAACCAAGAGTGGTGAATATACAACATTATACTCCTACAGATTCAACTTTTAATAGATCTCATCCTACATCCTCAAGACATACAAGCTATAGGAAAAGATTTGATTTCAAACAAACAAAAAAGCATCTGGAAGAGATAGAATAAGTTGAAGAGTATAGAGATGATTCACTAGAAAATACCATCCAAGATCTAGAAGAATCAATCAAAGGAAGATAAGCATTAGTTAAGGAAATATGGAAAGTTATGAAATTAGAAAAAGAAGAATTAAACTTTCTCAGAACACAAAAGGATGCACAAAGAGAAAGAGAAATGTTTGATTCATATAATGACACTCTTGACCAATCTGCTGAGGCCAGTACATTTAAACAGATAAATGGATTCGAAGATAGACTGGTCATCTCCATAGACATTAAAGTATTAGGATATATGACCTATACTCTTGATGCTCAGCTAGACACTGGAGCAATGAATTCTTGTACAAAGTATGGTGCAATTCCCTCGTACAGTTGGCAACCCATAAATATTGCTTTTAGAGCTGTAAACAAGACTGAGATAAAAATACAGTCTTTTCCCTAGATTTTCCCACTATAGTTCAAGGAGTGAAAATACCAGTAAATCTCTATTTCTTTGACACAGGTGCAGATATTCTTTTGGGTCAAGATTTTGTAAATAGATGCCTACCTTTCACTATAGGTAGCAATTGTGTACAGTTCACTGTTTTAGGTAAAACAATATCCATTCCAAGTAAGTCATTCTATGACACCAGGATTGGTAACACTAAACCTCTCCCACAAGTTGAGAAGTCTGCAGAAAAACTGGTTCGAATACAAAAGATTGTCAACAATGATGAAAAACATGGTCTTGAGATAATCAAAGATATTAAAGACAAAATAGAAAAATAATGTACTTCTGATTATCCTAACACCTTTTGGACCAGAGAGGAATACTTTTGTAAGTTTTCCCTACAAAGAAGGCTATGCAGTAAAGCCACAAAAGCCTCTGCAAATCATATGTCTCCAACAGAAGTAGAGTATTGCCATAATGAGATCAAAGAATTATTGAAAAAAAAGTTGATAGAACCTAGTAGGAGCCCTTGGGCATGTCCAACATTTTATGTCAACAAACATATTGAGAAGAAAAGAGGAAAACTCAGAATGGTAATAAATTACAGAGCTCTTAACCAAGCTCTACTCCCTATCAGATTTCCTCTTCCATCAAAAGAACTATTGTTTGCTAACATTGGCAAATGCAATATATTCAACAAGTTCGATCTCAAGAGCGTATTTTGACAAATTGATATTATTCCTCAAGATAGGTACAAAACAACATTTGTTGTGCCTCATGGACAATACTAGTGGACAGTCATGCCATTCAGATTAAAAAACACCCCATCAGAATTTCAGAAAAGGTTAGATGATATATTTAAGCAATTACATTTTGTTATTGTATACATTGATGATTTGCTTGTTTGTTCTTTAGATGCCAAGTCACACCATTCACATCTTAAAGAAGTATTTGATCTCCTGTTCAAACATGGTCTAGTTTTGAGTAAATCAAAACTATGCTGGGCAAAGACAAAGATTGAATATCTGGGTTTAATCCAATCAAGAGGATCTGTTGAACTTCAAGATCATGTTCTAAAGAGACTCTCAGAGTTCCCTGATGAAATTCTGGAGCATAAACAACTACAAAGATTTCTTGGTTGTCTCAATTACATCCGTCAGTTCTACGAGAATCAAGCTAAGGATGTAAGGATTCTACAAAAAAGATTAAAAGAGACTTTACCATGGAATAACAAGATGATTGTAGCTGTGCAAATTATAAAGCAGAAAGTCCAAGATTTTCTAAGACTACACCTCCCAGATGTTACATTGCAATTGATACTTGAAACTGATGCATCAAATGAAACATGGACAACATTTCTATTGCAAAAGAATGGCCCAAAGCTAGAAGAAGTTTGGATATACACATCTGGGTGTTTCTCAGACACAGAGTCTAAATATCCCTTGTCTCATAATGAAATTCTTGCTGTTAAAAATGGGATAAAGAAATTTAGACTATTCTTAAAGTTTATTCATTTTATTATAAGAACTGATTTAAAACATATGAAAGGTATGTTAACTAATCAACGTCTCTTGGAATAGGGCAATAACTAGATCCTGAGATGGAGTTTATGGATTGACGGTTTTGACTTTGATATTCATTATAAGCCAGGGAAAGAAAATTGCATTGCAGATTTGTTTACTAGAGAAGCAACCCCTACTATAAGAGAAATCAACAAATGGCTTCATCCTCCTTGACAGCTCCAGATGCACCAACAGGATTCAAATGGGTCCTGATTTGTGACAAATGTAAATATTGCTACTTTTTTGAATGCCTACAATATTGTATAAAATCCATCCCTCTTTGTAAGAATATCCTGGAAAAATGGATACAAGCCAATAATCATTGTATTCCTAATTATAGCTACTTTGTACAAAGCCATAAATTGTCTAGAGGAACTATTACAGGAGGTCCTATGCAAGGACAGAGATACATATCTCTGTATACTCCTTGTATTACTTTTGAGGATTATTGTGCTATTATGATCCAAGCTAGATTTGTTGGTTCCTGTTGGATCTTGCTTGATTGTGAAACTTTCAAGGAAAATCAGATATGGTGGTCTGGTTGGTTATTAATCCTACTCTGGAAATACTGTCCATGAGACGTCTTATTTTTTGGAAGTAGTAAAGATGCTTTCAAATATTGGTTACGATCAAAAGTAGACGAAGCTGCTCATTATAATGCCTGGTTCGTCTTCAACCTATCTTTCCAAGGCAACGAACTACTTTATGACCATTCTGAACCACCAGCTCCCGAGAGATATAAATTCTTCAGTGATTACTATGGAGATATTTGTGTTCCAGAAGAAGACTTAATTCCTGCTATGCAAGGTTCACCGTTCTACAAGTGTTTCAATGGTTTACCACCTTTCTCAGAATACTTTGGTTCACCACCAAGTAGTCATTACAATTACAACAGTAATGATAGTGGTGACTCATTTGATTCTATCACTGAACATAACATAATCAATAGCATGGAAGCATGATGGACCATTGAATCTTATAATAATTAGATTCTATTCATGTCTAACGGGCTGACAGTGGTGTCCCATCTGTTCTGTGGGTTCCAGCTGAACTCCACTTTGTGTCACTATTTTTACTTTATGTCTCGTCTTTCCATAAATTTGGTATGGGTCCCCGTATGGCCGAGCCTCGGAGGGATGAGATAACAACTAGAGTCCACAAGTTGTCCCATCCACTTGAAATGAATCTTTTCTTTATGACAGGAAGTTGCCAGTTTCAGTCAACCGACAACCTAGTAGTTTTAGTATAAATAGGACCCATGAGGTCTCATTAGGGACATCGGGATAGAGAGAGTTTGAAGTCTGAGTCTAAAAAGAGCAGTGTGTATCCTCTTCGCTCGCCTTCGGGAACTTGCGAATGAAAAACACTGATCTCGTTTGTAATATGTCTATGATATGTGAATATCTAATAGTTTGTGTAAGATCCTACTCTGTAAAATTGGTATCAGAGCCATGTTTCTGAGATTAATGAAAGAAGATTTCGTCTAAGTGAATTCATTTGTATACGAGCCTTGTGTTCGGAATATTCAGATTGCGAGATGTGTAAATGGAGATAGGAGCCGACGTGGTTGCTTGACTATGGTCTCTAGCAGTTTCTGTATGACAAAAGAATAGCCGTTGAAGCCAAAGAAGGCACAGAGTGATATAATTGTTATTTTCCCATAGTAAGTCATATCTTACCGCTTGTTACGTTTACTTGCCTGCAGTTATAAAATATTGCTGAAAGTTGCAGTAGTAATGTTAGAAAAACAGGACCACGGAGCAATAAAACAAAACAAATGTGGAAACAAAACACAAAAGATACACAATAAAAGAGAGACACAGATTTATGTGGTTCACCCAGTGTGGGCTATGTCCACCAGAGAAATTTCCAGGTCCTTTCTTTATTATTATCCAACAAAATGAAGGGATACAACCTACAACAAAACCCGTTGTAACTTCCTCTTCTTTCTCTCACAGTTTCCTCTCTCAGAATACCATACTCGCCAACCTACATAGCCGCAATACATTTCCCTCATAAAAGAGGGTTGCCTTCTAGGGCAAAAAAACCCTACCTTATAATGAACGGTCCAGATTTACAATGAAATTACAATATACTTTTACAAGACAATTTTTTCTTCGAGGGCTTTGCCCCCAATCCCCCATTGGGGGACACTACCCTTGAACCCCCACTAGGGACCCGCTTGCCGCCAGACCCCCCAGCCAGGGGGATAGCCCCCCCAGACCCCGCAGAGGAGGTACCCCCCCTCTGCACTCCCCCGCGTGGAAGAGTGTACATACTTCTGGGGTGTAAATAATTCATGGGGTATAAACACGGCTGAAAGTAAAAGACCTCTAAATCAGGAAGATAATTAGGCTCCACAATGAACAAGTAAAATATGAGTTCACATATAGGCCAATCTAGTTATGATTTGTCCTCTGATGTCAAATATAAGCCTAGTAAATGGTATAAACGTCTGTTAAGTTCTACATATTCTGACCCACTGTATAATACTCATGTTATCGCTCAAGAATATGAGTCAGATGTGAACTGGCGTGAGCCAGATGTGAACTAGCGTATGCCAGAAATAGAACCTTCAAAGATCTATGATCTCATTATGTTTCAGTTTCGTGCTTCAACTCTAATACGTTATTGTTCTAGTAATGTTCCTCTGTCTTTAGGACAAACTATGTATCAAATTCCTTTACTCCAACAACCAGACATTGATTGGGGATTGGAACATGGTTTTAAGTATGTTCATCTTGGATTAATCCAATTTGGTATTAACCCTTTAGTTCATCCAGGGTTAAATACTTTTGTTCTTAATTGTGTTATAGACTCATGACATAATCAGTTCTCCGATGCCTTGATTGGAGGTTTTCAAGCCCCTTTGCATAATGGCCCAATTTGGTCTTCTGTTCTTCCTCGTTTTCAAGTCTCTTTGACAGATCCCTTCATATCCACTCTCTTTCAAGCATATATTCAGTTTTCCAGTTTTGATATGGCTGAGCCTTCCGACATTGCCCAACTCCATACTACAACATGTCTGAGATTTGTTACTACTACTATGCTAGCCTTGAAACCCAAATTACTCCAACGCACCTCTACCAAAAGCGTGGTGGTTGGTCCAGGTAATGTAACTCCACTCACACTTGGTTTTTCCAAGCTCTTAGTACCTGAAGAATGGAAATCCGATTATCAGCCAATACAATCAAAGTATCAGCCTTCTGAAGCACAACAACTGATAGTCCAGAAAAATATGTCTGGAAATCAAGTTTTGAGAATAGGAAGATCTCAAAGCAGTCGTATGCCTGACTTAGAAAGACAAATGTCCTCCCTCTCAACCAATTCTTCTACTTCCTTTTCTAATGCTTCTGTATATAAACCAGTTTCTGGTAAATCTGAACTAGATAATCATCTGCTATATCATCAGAAAGGTTCAAAGAAGTGTAAATTTTGTATTCCTACCCAATCTCCTTCTATAAAACCTTCTTCATCTACAAATTCTCCATCTGCATCAAAGTCCTTTATAACATTCCATTCAAAGACTGAACATGTAGGACAACATTCGAATTGTTCAGAATGCATGGATATCTTATCCCCTCGAATCAATATGATAAACTACACCTTGCCAAAGGCTAATAAAGAAAAAACTACTACACTTTCCCAAAGAAGTTTAGGACCAGGGAATTTCACTCCCTCTTTCAAAAAAAATACTTTAGTAGCATATTTGGACTTTGTCCAATACAGGAAAACAGATGCAAAAAAATTTCCTGATATAGTAAGACTGCAAAATTATTCAAATTTTCAGTTTGTTTGCTTAGCTCAAAATATTGATGATATTGCATAAGATGTCCTGCAAACAAAAACACATGTCAATGGCCTGCATTTAGAAATCGATGCCATTGAGAAAAATCAAGATATCTTTAGAAATCAGCTTGGACAGATCTTATAAAAACTTGAGATTATTCAGACAACAGTCCAAGAATTAAAAGATTCTTTTGAAAAGGAGAAAATACCAACTTCTCCAATAAGTTTTGCTGAGATTGAAGATCAAACCTCATTCAAATGGTTTGGTTCCTCTTCCGATCAATCCAAGCAGCTTACATTAAAAATGTTGGCTAAGGAGATAACAAATCCCAATCTTGCAAGAATTGTTGAGGTAGTTTTACTAGCCATGGAAAAAATCAATCTAGTAAAATCTCAGGCCTCCAAACTGCAAGAGGATATAAAATCTCAAAACAATATCTCATCTTCTCTAGTACCTTTCATCAAAGGAATTGATGAGGCTGAAATTTGAAATGCACCTAGATCTTCAGATAATGATGTAGGAGGAAATCCCTTCCAAACTGCATGGGAAAAGTGGTGCAATGCCAAATATGGCTCAAGCAAAAGGGTTCCATTCAACCCAACTAATTCCCAAGAACATGATAGTTTCAATAGAGAAAATATAGACCCAACACCTGTGACTAATTTGAACTGTAGATCCATAAATGAAATGATGATAATATTTCATAAATGGCAAGCTTGGGAAAAAACACAAAAGATGATTTTCAGAAATCGTGTTGCATGGAACGAATTAGATTTAAGGCTAACTTGGGGTTTCACAGGAAACCTAGGACTCTGGTGGGCTAGAGTCAATGAATGAGATAAGATTAGGATAATGAATCATGATCATCCTATTGATGAACTTATCAAAGCTGTTGTACATGAATTCTATGGCAGCCAACATATAGACTCTGCACATTATGCAAATATGTTTATGACTCAAAAGTTATGTCATATAAACTAGTTGCCTGAATTCTTGTGCACTATGCAAGACCTTTTGTATAGAGCTTCAGATCTAGACAATGTAGCCTACTTAAGAAAATACCTTTCCACTATGCCTGGAAAGATTCCAGATCTTATTAGAGAACGTCTCGAAACACTGAATATTGATTTAGAAGAACTCTCTCTAGATGGTCTACATGAACATATAGTCACAACCCTACAGAAAGAATGTCTAAGAAGACAAACAAATAAGTCAGTTAAGAAACAATTAGGGCTCGACTCCAGCATCTACGATGTGTTCGTAGAAACATATCACTTTGGTTGCAAACCAAAGCAAGGGAAGAAAGAATCCTGTAAAACAGATTGTGGTTGTTTCAAATGCAAATAAAAAAAATAAGCCTTTCAAGAAAAGGTTTCCTAAGAAATTTAGCAATCACAAACCAGGACCAAAGAAATCATTTTTAAAACACCGGCATAGCCCTACACAAGCTGCAAAAACAACATGTTTTATCTGCAAAAATCCTTGCCACTGGGCTTCACAGTGTCCTCTGCGGAAGAAATCAAGGTTCCAACACAAGATAATGGACTTATTCCAAACAGGATATGATCCAGCAGAATCGAAACTCGTTTCTAACCATTCAGATGGTGAATATTTATCACTAACTGAAGATGATTCAGATTCTCCCCACGATTTCAATTATGATTATGATAATTCTGAAATCTCTACAGTTTCAAAATCATTAAATTTTTTGGATATCAAAATGTTTTCCCCTGAAGATGATATTCCCTCACCGAGACACCGTCAATCAGTAATCCAAAATAAATTGTCTCAACTAACCCCCGGTCAATTTCATCTTTCTAAAAGGTTGAATGCTCAACTATCCTCCATCAACTCTCAACTTGCAAAACACCATCAACCAAGCATGGTGAATATACAACATTATAATCCTATAGATTCAACTTTTAATAGATCTCATCCTACAACCTAAAGACATACAAGCTATAGGAAAAGCTTTGATTTCCAACAAACAAAAAAGCATCTGGAAGAGATAGAATAAGTTGAAGAGTATACAGATGATTCACTAGAAAATACCATCCAAGATCTAGAAGAATCAATCAAAGGAAGAGAAGCATTAGTTAAATAAATATGGAAAGCTTTGAAATTAGAAAAAGAAGAAGTAAACTTTCTCAGAACACAAAAGGATGCACAAAGAGAAAGAGAAATGTTTGATTCAGATAATGACACTCTTGACCAATCTTCCAAGGCCAGTACATTTAAACAGATAAATGGATTCGAAGATAGACTGGTCATCTCCATAGACATTAAAGTATTAGGATATATGACCTATACTCTTGATGCTCAGCTAGACACTGGAGCAATGCATTCTTGTGCAAAGTATGGTGCAATTCCCTCGTACTATTGGAAGCCCATAAATATTTATTTTAGAGCAGTAAACAAGTCTGAGATAAAAATACAGTCTTTTGCTCAAGATTTTCCCATTATAGTTCAAGGAGCCAAAGTAGCAATAAATCTCTATTGCTTTGACACACGTGCATATATTATTTTGGGTCAATATTTTGTAAATAGATGCTTGCCTTTCACTATAGGTAGCATTTGTGTACAGTTCACTGTTTTAGGTAAAACAATATCCATTCCAAGTAAGTCATCCTATGACACCAGGATTGGTAACACTAAACATCTCCCACAAGTTGAGAAGTCTGCAGAAAAATTGGTTCGAATACAAAAGATTGTCAACAATGATGAAAAACATGGTCTTGAGATAATCAAAGATATTAAAGACAAAATAGAAAAAGAATGTACTTCTGATTATCCTAACGCCTTTTGGGCCAGAGAGCAATACTTTGTAAGTTTTCCCTACAAAGAAGGCTATGCAGCAAAGCCACAAAAAGCCTTTGCAAATCATATGTCTCCAACAGAAGTAGAGTACTGCTAGAATGAGATCAAAGAATTATTGCAAAGAAAGTTGATAGAACCTAGTAGGAGCCCTTGGGCATGTCCAACATTTTATGTCAACAAACATAGTGAGAAGAAAAGAGGAAAACCCAGAATGGTAATAAATTACAGAGCTCTTAACCAAGCTCTACTCCCTATCAGATTTCCTCTTCCATCAAAAGAACTATTGTTTGCTAATATTGGCAAATGCAATATATTCAGCAAGTTCGATCTCAAGTGCAGGTTTTGGAAAATTGGTATTATTCCTCAAGATGGGTACAAAACAACATTTGTTGTGCTTCATGGACAATACTAGTGGAGAGTCATGCCATTCGGATTAAAAAATGCCCCATCAGAATTTCAGAAAAGGATGGATGATATATTTAAGCAATTACCTTTTGTTATTGTATACATTGATGATTTGCTTGTTTTTTCTTTAGATGCTAGGTAACACCATTGGCATATTAAAGCAATATTTGATCTCCTGTTCAAACATGGTCTAGTTTTGAGTAAATCAAAACTATGCTGGGCAAAGACAAAGATTGAATATCTGGGTTTGATCCTATCAAGAGGATCTGTTGAACTTCAAGATCATGTTCTGAAGAAACTCTCAGAGTTCCCTGATGAAATTCTGGAGCAGAAACAGCTACAAAGATTTCTTGGTTGTCTCAATTACATCCGCCAGTTCTATGAGAATCAAGCTAAGGATGTAAGGATTCTACAGAAAATATTAAAAGAGACTTTACCATGGAATAACAAGATGACTGCAGCTGTGCAAATTATATAGCAGAAAATCCAAGATTTGCCAAGACTACACCTCCCAGATGTTACATTGCAATTGATACTTGAAACCGATGCATCAAATGAAACATGGGTAGCAGTTCTATTACAAAAGAATGGCCCAAAGCTAGAAGAAGTTTGGATATACACATCTGGATGTTTCTCAGACATAGAGTTTAAATATCCCTCGTCTCACAATGAAATTCTTGCTGTTAAAAATGGGATAAAGAAATTTAGACTATTCTTAAAGCCTGTTTATTTTATTGTAAGAACTGATTTAAAACATATGAAATGTATGTTAACTAATCAACGTCTCTTGGAACAGGGCAATAACTGGATCATGAGATGGATTTTATGGCTTGACGATTTTGAATTTAATATTCATTATAAGCCAGGTAAAGAAAATTGCATTGCAGATCTGCTTACTAGAGAAGCAAACCCTACTGTAAGAGAAATCAACAAATGGCTTCATCCTCCTTGACAACTCCAGATGCACCAGCAGGATTCAAATGGGTCCTGATTTGTGACAAATATAAATATTTATACTGTTTTGAATGCCTACAATATTGTATAAAATCCAGTCCTCTTTGTAAGAATATCCTAGAAAAATGGATACAAGCCAATAATCATTGTATTCCTAATCATAGCTACTTTGTACAAAGCCATAAATTGTCTAGAGGAACTATTACAGGAGTTCCTATGCAAGGACAGAGATACATATATCTGTATACTCATTGTATTACTTTTGAGGATTATTGTGCTATTATGATCCAAGCGAGATTTGCTGGTTCCTGTTGGATCTTGTTTGATTGTGAAACTTTCAAGGAAAATCAGATATGGTGGTCTGGTTGGTTATTAATCCTACTCTGGAAATACTGTCCACGAGACGTCTTATTTTTTGGAAGTAGTAAAGATGCTTTCAAATATTGGTTTCGATCAAAAGTAGAGGAAGCTGCTCATTATAATGCCTGGTTCGTCTTCAACCTATCTTTTCAAGGCAGCGAACTACTTTATGACGATTCTAAGCCACCAACTCCCCAGAGCTATAAATTCTTCAGTGATTACTATGGAGATCTTTGTGTTCCAGAAGAAGATTTAATTCCTGCTATGCAAGGTATAAGATCTCCCTATGTTTCAGTTTCGTGCCTCAACTCTAATACATTATTGTTCTAGTAATGTTCCTCTGTCTTTAGGACAAACTATGTATCAGATTCCTTTACTCCAACAATCAAACATTGATTGGGGATTGGAACATGGTTTTAAGTATGTTCATCTTGGCTTAATCCAGTTTGATATTAACCCTTTAGTTCATCCAGGGTTAAATACTTCTGTTCTTAATTGTGTTATAGACTCATGACATAATCATTTATCCGATTCCCTAATTGGAGGTTTTCAAGCCCCTTTTCATAATGGCCCAGTTTGGTCTTATGTTCTTCCTCATTTTCAAATATCTTTGACAAATCCCTTCATATCTACTCTCCCTCAATAATATATTCAGTTTTCCAGTTTTGATATGGCTGAGCCTTTCGACATTGCCCAACTCCATACTATAACATGTCTGAGATTTGTTACTACTACTATAATAGCCTTGAATCCCAAATTACTCCAACGCGCCTCTACCGAAAGCGTGGTGGTTGGTCCAAGTAACGTAACTCCACTCACGCTTGGTTTTTCCAAGCTCTTAGTACCTGAAGAATGGAAAGCCGATTATCAACCAATACAATCAAAGTATCAGCCTTCTGAAGCACAACAACTGATAGTCCAGAAAAATATGTCCGGAAATCAAGTTTTGAGAATAGGAAGATCTCAAAGCAGTCGTATCCCTGACTTAGAAAGACAAATGTCCTCCCTCTCAACCAATCCTTCTACTTCCTTTTCTAATGCTCCTGTATATAAACTAGTTTCTTGTAAATCTGAACTAGATAATCATCTACTATATCATCAGAAAGGTTCAAAGAAGTGTAAATTTTGTAAATCTTGTATTCCTACCCAATCTCCTTATATAAAACCTTCTTCTTCTACTAATTCTCCATCTTCATCAAAGTCCTTTAGAACATTCTAGTCAAAGACTGAACATGTAGGACAACATTCGAATTGTTCAGAATGCATGGATATCTTAGCCCCTCGAATCAATATGATGAACTACACCTTGCCAAGGGCTGATAAAGAAAAAAACTTCTACACTTTCCCAAAGAAGTTTAGGACCAGGGAATTTCACTCCCTCTTTAATAAACAATACTTTAGTAGCAGATTTGGACTTTGTCCAATACAGGAAAACAGATGCAGAAAAATCTCCTGATATAGTCAGACTGCAAAATTATTCAAATGATCAGTCTGTTTGCTTAGCTTAAAATCTTGATGATATTGCAAAAGATGCCGTGCAAACAAAAACACATGTTATCAGTCTGTTTGCTTAGCTCAAAATATTGATGATATTGCAAAAGATGTCGTGCAAACAAAAACACATGTCAATGGCCTGCATTCAGAAATTGATGCCATTGAGAAAAATCAAGATATCTTTAGAAATTAGGTTGGACAGATCTTAGAAAAACTTGAGATTATTTAGACAACAGTCCAAGAATTAAAAGATTCTTTTGAAAAGGAGAAAAGACCAACTTCTCCAATAAGTTTTTTTGAGATTGAAGATCAAATCTCATTCAAATGTTTTGGTTCCTCTTCCGATCAATCCAAGCAGTTGACATTAAAACAATTGGCTAAGGAGGTAGCAAATCCCAATCTTGCTAGAATTGCTGAGGTAGTTTTACTAGCCATAGAAAAAATCAATCTAGTAAAATCTCAGGCCTCCAAATTACAAGAGGATATAAAATCTCAGAACAATATCTCATCTTCTCCAGTACCTTTCATCAAAGGAATTGACGAGGCTGAATGTTCAAATTCACCTAGATCTTCAGATAATGATGCAGGAGGAAATCTCTTCCAAACTACATGGGAAAAGTGGTGCAATGCCAAATATGGCTCAAGCAAAAAGGTTCCATTCGACCCAACTAATTCCTAAGAACATGATAGTTTCAGTAGAGAAAATATAGACCCAACGCCTGTGACTAATCTCAACTGTAGATCCATAAATGAAATGATAATATTTCATAAATGGCAAGCTTGGGAAAAACACAAAAGATGATTTTCAGAAATCGTGTTGCATGGAACGAATTAGCTTTAAGGCTAACTTGGGTTTTCATAGGAAACCTAGGACTCTGGTGGGATAGAGTCAATGAATCAGATAAGCTCAGGATAATGAATCATGATTATCCTATTGATGAGCTTGTCAAAGCTGTTGTACATGAATTCTATGGGAGCCAACATATAGACTCTGCACATTATGCAAATATGTTTATGACTCAAAATTTGTGTCATATAAACCAGTTGCCTGAATTCTTGTGCACTATGCAAGACCTTTTGTATAGAGCTTCAGATTCAGACAATGTAGCCTACTTAAGAAAATACCTTTCTGCTATGCTTGGAAAGATTCTAGATCTTTTTAGAGAACCTCTCGAAACACTGAATATTGATTTAGAAGAACTCTCTCTAGTAGGTCTACATGAACATATAGTCACAACCCTACAGAAAGAACGTCTGAGAAAAAAAACAAATAAATCAGTTAAGAAACAATTAGGGTTTGCCTCCAGCATCTATGATGTGTTCGCAGAAACATATCACTTTGGTTGCAAACCAAAGCAAGGGAAGAAAGAATTCTGTAAAACAGATTGTGGTTGTTTCAAATGCAAATAAAAAAATAAGTCTTTCAAGAAAAGGTTTCCTGAGAGATTTAGCAATCACAAAACAGGACCAAAGAAATCATTTTTCAAATGCCGACATAGCCCTACATAAGCTACAAAAACAACATGTTTTATCTGCAAAAATCCTGGCCACTGGGCTTAACAGTGTCCTCTGCGGAAGAAATCAAGGTTCCAACACAAGATAATGGACTTATTCCAAACATGATATTATCCAAAAGAATGAGAACTTGTTTCTAATTGTTCAGATGGTGAATATTTATCACTAAATGAAGATGATTCAGATTCTCCCCATGATTTCAATTATGATTCTGATAATTCTGAAATCTCTACAGTTTCAGAATCATTAAATTTTTTGGATATCAAAATGTTTTCCCCTGAAGATGATATTCCCTCACTGAGACACCATCAATCGGTAATCCAAAATAAACTGTCTGAACTGACCCCCGGTCAATTTCAGCTTTCTAAAAGGTTGAATGCTCAACTATTCTCCATCAACTCTCAACTTGCAAAACACCAACAACCAAGCGTGGTGAATATACAAAATTATACTCCTACAGATTCAACTTTTAATAGATCTCATCCTATAGCCTCAAGACATACAAGCTATAGGAAAATATTTGATTTCAAACAAACAAAAAAGCATCTGGAAGAGATAGAAGAAGTTGAAGAGTATACAGATGATTCACTAGAAAAGACCATTCAAGATCTAGAAGAATCAATCAAAGGAAGAGAAGCATTAGTTAAAGAAATATGGAAATATTTTAAATTAGAAAAAGAAGAATTAAACTTTCTCAAAACACAAAAGGATGCACAAAGAGAAAGAGAAATATTTGATTCAGATAATGACACTCTTGACCAATCTGCGGAGACCAGTACATTTAAACAGATAAATGGATTCGAAGATAGACTGGTCATCTCCATAGTCATTAAAGTATCAGGATATATGACCTATACTCTTGATGCTCAGCTAGACACTGGAGCCATGAATTCTTGTGCAAAGTATGGTGCAATTCCCTCGTACTATTGGAAGCCCATAAATATTGCTTTTAGAGAAGCAAAGAAGACTGAGATAAAAATACAGTCTTTTGACCCAGATTTTCCCATTATAGTTCAAGGAGCCAAAGTACCAATAAATCTCTATTGCTTTGACACAGGTGCAGATATTCTTTTGGGTCAATATTTTGTAAATAGATGCCTGCCTTTCACTATAGGTAGCAATTGTGTACAATTCACTGTTTTAGGTAAAACAATATCCATTCCAAGTAAGTCATCCTATGACATTAGGATTGGTAACACTAAACCTCTCCCACAAATTGAGAAGTCTGCAGAAAAACTGGTTCGAATACAAAAGATTGTCAACAATGCTGAAAAACATGGTCTTGAGATAATCAAATATATTGAAGACAAAATAGAAAAAGAATGTACTTCTGATTATCCTGATGGCTTTTGGACTAGAGAGAAATACTTTGTAAGTTTTCCCTACAAAGAAGGCTATACAACAAAGCCACAAAAAGCCTCTGCAAATCATATGTCTCCAACAGAAGCAGAGTACTCCCAGAATGAGATCAAATAATTATTGCAAAGAAAGTTGATAGAACCTAGTAGGAGCCCTTGGGCATGTCCAACATTTTATGTCAACAAAGATATTGAGAAGAAAAGAGGAAAACCCAGAATGGAAATAAATTACAGATCTCTTAACCAAGCTCTACTCCTTATTAGATTTCCTCTTCCATGAAAAGAACTATTGTTTGCTAAGATTGGCAAATGAAATATATTCAGCAAGTTCGATCTCAAGAGCGACTTTTGGAAAATTGGTATTATTCCTCAAGATAGGTACAAAACAACATTTGTTGTGCTTCATGGACAATACCAGTGGAGATTCATGCCATTCAGATTAAAAAACGCCCCATCAGAATTTCAGAAAAGGATGGATGATATATTTAAGAAATTACCTTTTGTTATTGTATACATTGATGATTTGCTTGTTTGTTCTTTAGATGCCAGGTCACACCATTCGCATCTTAAAGCAGTATTTGATCTCCTGTTCAAACATGGTCTAGTTTTGAGTAAATCAAAGCTATGCTGGGAAAAGAGAAAGATTGAATATTTGGGTTTGATATATAGATCTGGATGTTTCTCAGACACAGAGTCTAAATATCCCTCATCTGACAATGAAATTCTTGCTGTTAAAAATGGGATAAAGAAATTTAGACTATTCTTAAAGTCTGTTCATTTTATTGTAAGAACTGATTTAAAACATATGAAATGTATGTTAACTAATCAACGTCTTTTGGAATAGGGCAATAACTAGATCCTGAGATGGAGTTTATGGCTTGACGGTTTTGACTTTGATATTCATTATAAGCCAGGGAAAGAAAATTGCATTGCAGATTTGTTTACTAGAGAAGCAACCCCTACTATAAGAGAAATCAACAAATGGCTTCATCCTCCTTGACAGCTCCAGATGCACCAACAGGATTCAAATGGGTCCTGATTTGTGACAAATGTAAATATTGCTACTTTTTTGAATGCCTACAATATTGTATAAAATCCATCCCTCTTTGTAAGAATATCCTGGAAAAATGGATACAAGCCAATAATCATTGTATTCCTAATTATAGCTACTTTGTACAAAGCCATAAATTGTCTAGAGGAACTATTACAGGAGGTCCTATGCAAGGACAGAGATACATATCTTTGTATACTCTTTGTATTACTTTTGAGGATTATTTTGCTATTATGATCCAAGCCAGATTTGTTGGTTCCTGTTGGATCTTGTTTGATTGTGAAACTTTCAAGGAAAATCAAATATGGTGGTTTGGTTGGTTATTAATCCTACTCTGGAAATACTGTGTTACACGTTAAAATTACTCAAATGGATAAGTGTCGCATGTTCTTCTCAATTTTCGTAATTGTCGCATCTTCCTTACAACTTTCGCAAGTGTCGCAAGTTGGTCACAAGTGTCGCAAACGATGTTCGAGCATACTGTCATGCCGACGACACTAAAAAGACACTTAAAACATCTCATGTACTTGGTTGGAAGAAGAAGGTTTTTTTAACTGAAGACAAGGAACTCTTAACACCTGAAGAGAGCCCTGAAACAAAGGTTTTGAGGGGGAGCGCTCCCCTATATCAGCCTTAGGAGCGCTGGCACTCCCCTACAAGGAATCAGGGAGCGTTATAACGCTCCCCTGCCCCCTCTGAAGGAGCGGTACTCAACTTGAGGGCGTTGGCGCTCCCCCCAAGCTTCTTAGGGAGTGCTACAGCACTCTGATGCCCCTTCTAAGGGAGCGCTGCCTAATCTGAGGCAGTAGTTGGCCCGTTGAGGAGAATAAGGGGAGGATCTTTCAAGATTAGGAGGTAGTTGTATCCGAATTCTTGGTTTCATCAAGAGATCCCTGATCTGAGGAGAAGGTTCCCTAAATTGTTCTAAAGATAACTCAAGAGGTTAAACTCCTCTTAACCTATATAAGCATGCTCCAAGATGGTGGAAAGGGGGAAGAATTGCTAAGCATGAAACCTATGATTGGATAGGAAACACACAGTCAACCAAAGGAGAGTGATCAGTGAAACTGCTGCTATCCAGGTTGTGGATCTTTCAGGCAAGGGTTAGACAAAGAGGACTTCACGTAGCTGTCGCATTCGCATCTATGATTGTAAGTACTGCTGTCATGATTCTTATTAATATGATACACTTGGCCTGTTTCTTTCTAGTTTGTGTCTGATGTTACATGAACTTATCGTTGATAGATAGATCTGTTTTCAAGCTAATATCAATAGAGTAGGAAGTGGTCGTATCTTGTTTTGTCCACAGGATCCAGCGAGGAGCAAAGGATCAGAGCGCAAGTCGGAGCGTGCAGGGACAAACGTCGATAAAGAGGTACTTCTGTTACCCTCCCTTCTCATATGTTAGTTTGGATAGATTTGAAAGGAAGTCAGTGTCCACGTTAAGCATTTTCTGTCTTAGAGTTAGGGTCAAGATCTTTGAGGCAATCTACCTGTCCGCAAGGAAATTTTCCTACAACAGAAACTGGCGACTCCACTGGGGAGATAGCCTCGAATCGAAACTTCTCGTTTTGATTTCTCCTCATTGACCTTGTTCTACCACTTGATTGTTTTAGACCTGGTTCACTCCTCTTTTGATTGGTTTCATGAGCTGATTGGCTCCCTATCCCATCATACTCAGCATAGTTGTCGAGTTTAAATTGCAATTTTTGGATTTTTTTGACATTTTCGGGAGTTTTTGAACCTGACGCCCCTGTCCTTGTGTTAACAGAGCGCCAACGCTCCCCTATATCCTTACACAGAGCGCTATAACGCTCCTTTCCTTTGGCAAACAGAGTGCCAACCCCTTTTTGGCCAATAAATCTTCCAGAATTGCCTTTTTCAGGGTTTTTCTCTGTGTCTCTCCTGCTGAGTAACCTTGTGAGTCAATGCTCCTTCTCTTTCAGCCTTGGCATCTGTATTTTGCTTGAAGAACAAACATCTTACTATTCATATTTTGTAGCCTTCTTCACTATTGATTTTGAGTTTTTTTGTTGAGTGAAGTTTGAAACCCATGCATTGTTTTTCTCTCTTCATCAACTGAACAAAAACCCTGGTGAGGGTCATCAAAGGCCTACAGACCTCTTCATCTTGATTTTAGTCAAGATCATTGTTCTTCAACTCTTTCTTTTGGGTGTGAAGTTTGTTTTCTCTTTGATTGTTTCTTTTGTTTCGCTTTTCGTTTTGATTGCAACGAAAGGGTGTATTGTTTGTACGACTTTTCCTTGTGCTAGTTTGATTTTCATCCATACAAAAGATAATTAGCAAGACGAGAATTCTGTTGAATTGATCACTATTCATATGCAAACAATAAAAGGCATCTTCATGATTGATTGTGCATGTTAGAAGGCATCTTAAAAAGTTTTAGCGTCACATCAGGATTTGATTGAAAAAAAAAAAAGAATTGTTTGAGGACACTCCTTGTTCGTGCTGGTTAGTGAAAATGACTCTCTCTTTCCCTTAGATAGATGTTCATCGAAAAGAAATGAATGCTTATCATATTTGATGCATTTTTGGGACTGATTCATAATTCCATTCGTTTCACTTCCATGCACCCCTTTTGCGTAAAAAACAACCAAAAAATCAACACTAATTAAAAATTATTTAGAAAATTTTCTTTTCTAGGATCCTCCACCAACAGTAGACTAGGATTAGTATTTTGGATTAGGCTGTGAGCATAACTCTCCAAATTTTTCAAAACAAACATTATCATCCCGAGTTTGGGAGAGTTAAATCCAATTATCGTATAAGTCTGCTTGGGATCCCCCTCTCACACAAGGGTTACGCACGAGGTCGCATTCGGGTGAGCTACGGGGACTAACCCTCCGTGGTTTAACTAATTGTGGTGGTTAGATCGTATTATGGGGATCACTTCGAGGTAAATCCACAATTACTGCGTGGAAGCCTTGTAGTTGATTTCGGGCTCGATACCCTGCCCGTACGTTCGGATCGGACTGTCGACTGTTCCCGCCTAGTGGCTGACTGCGAATTTGTAACCTTAGTGACCATAATCTTTAGGGTCTTACACAAGGTGACGGTGACGGGAAGTCTCACTGTACCTGGAGCAGACATTGGTCAAACTCACTCGGGCTCCTTGGAGGGTAAAT
>JZKD02S0175730.1:0-12796 GCA_000966675.3 Picea glauca
AATTCTATGCAGTCTTTCTTAGGCCAAATAAACTTTGTTAGGAGATTCGTCCCCCGTTTTTTAGATATGGTGAGACCTTTACAGAATTTAATAAAAAAGGACGCAAAATATCATTGGGGACCCTTAGAAAACCAATCTTTTAATTCAATAAAAAAGTCCATAATAGACGCTCCTTCTCTCATGAGCCTTGAATTTTTGCAAGACTTCACTCTCTACACAATTTCTTCTGACCACTCCTACGCTGCTATCCTAACTCAAAAGAACGTTGAAAACAATGAAGTCCCAATTGCCTTTATGAGCTCAGCTTTCAAAGGCGCAGAACTCAATTACCCAGTAGTAGATCGGCAAGCCTATGTTGTTTTTAAAGAAGTAAATCACTTCCGATCTTATCTTTTGAAATCTAGGATGAAAAATATTGTCCCTTACCCAGCCGTCAGAAATCTGTTAGTACAGAAAGAACTAGGTGAAAAGAAGGTGAATTGGGTCACCTCCTTACAAGAGTATGACATAGAAATCACCCCAGCACAAATAGTGAGAGGTCAAGGGCTATGCAAGTTAGTCATTGACTCCGCCGTAGGACAGCAAGAAGAAAATGATGCATCAAACCCAGGACAACACAACCAAAATTTAATCTGCTGTGCACAAAACCCTGTTAGTCCCTGATATGATGATATAAAATTTTGTCTTGAACATGGGTCAGCCCCCCATCACCTGGATCCCACTAAAAGAAGAGTGTTAAGATAAAAATTTGCCTCCTTTCAGTTGATTAATGGTATTCTGTTTCTTCAAAATTTTGATGGAGTATTAATGCGCTGTCTTGAGAAAGATGAAGCATAAAAGGTCTTATTAGAATTTCACGCAGGAGAAGCTGGTGGGAATTTTGGTGGGGATACCACCTCCCACAAAGTATTAAGAGAAGGTTATTACTAGCCTACACTCTTTAAATATGCTCATGCCTTGTGTCACAAATGTGTTATTTGTCAAAAAGCATCCAGATGAATACAAAAACCAGTCTTCCCTCTGCAGCCTGTTTCAGTAGACTCCCCTTTTCAGCAGTGGGGTCTTGATATTATAGGCCCGATCAATCTGCCATCCTCTTAGCAGCATAAGTTTATCATAACCACCACAAATTACTTCACCAGGTGGTCTGAGGCTGCCCCATTAAAAGCTGTGAATACCAGTCAGGTAATTGCCTTTTTAAATTCGAATATTATTACTCGTTTTGGTATCCCTGACTGTTTAGTATTCTATAACGCTTCCTATTTTTCGTCTCTTGAGATGAGTAAGTTTTCTCTAGAAAAAGAAATTAAATTAAAATATTATGCCAGCTATTACCCTCAAGGCAATGGATTGGCAGAATCAACTAATAAGAATCTGATTAAAATCATCAAGAGAACGGTATTTGAAAACCACAAAAATTGGCATAATGCATTGTTAAACGCAATCTGGGATGATAGAGTAACCCTGAAAACTTTTGTGGGTAACTCTCCCTTCTTTATTGTCTATGGAAGAGAAGCAATTCTGCCACCACATATTCTTCTTCCCTCATTACAGCTATCACAGAAAATACATGAAGAGGACTGCCCCCCTTTGGAGAATCGAATTAACGCATTATTAAAACTAGAAGAGGTGAGGGCTCAAGCAAAACGGAAGTTGGATCAGCATCAACTTGTGGTTAAAAGATGGTTTGATTCCAACTCTGCCTCTGATAGAAACTTTGAAGTAGGTGACCTTGTCCTAAAATGGGACAAACCATATGAGGGAAAGGGAGAGCATACGAAGTTTCAGAACTTATGGCTAGTACCATTTTTTATTGCCGAGAAACTGGGCTCCAGCTCTTTCGGATTACATAGTCTAGAGGGACAGCCAGACACCTATCCAGTGAATGGACAAGCTCTAAAAAGGTATTTCACCTGATGACAACCCTGTGTACACTGTGTAAATATTTTTCCTTTGTTTTCTTTTCATTTTATTTTGTTGTTTTGGTTTTGATTTCTCCTTTATGCTTATTAGTTTTTACTTTTGAAATACATATACTTGCATCATGAACCATTCAGGTTAAGAGAACAAAAAAATTCCTCCTCTAAAATGACTATTGAAAGTTTGTTTAAACATCAATTATGATATGCTTCTAAAATTTACAGCCATGTTAAAGAAAGCTTGTTGTTTGAAAGGAGTTGATTGATTCCAATCTATAATTGAAGCCTGTCACAATCATCCATTTTCTTCTTACGCTGTCCATGTTCCTTAAGAGAACAACTCAGAAAATGTCTTCCTGCCTTCAAAGGTTGGTCTACCAATAAACCATCTCCAGATCTTAATGAAGGACAATTTAAAAAAAACATATATATTCTCAAGGTCTGTAATTTTTAAAATATGTCCAAAATATCACAATTTTCAGCGTCACCCCGCTCAATTAGATATCTTTAAAAAACAAAATAAATCATTAAAGAGCTGTGGGAAGTGCCTGTAAACTAGTTAGAATACTGAACAGTTCTGCTGGCAGCGGGTAAATGCATGCATGACGCCAAGATAACATTGTCGGGGTGTTGAATAGGCCCGCTGGCAGTGAAGCAATGTCGAGTATATGAAAATTCTCAGATATGGAATCTTTTGACCTTAAATGTCCTTCATTCTGATCCAGAACTTCCTGGCAGGATACAGATATTGGAGTGGGTTAAATGGAAACCCTGTCAAGGCTATGGACGCCTGTTGGCAGTAGTGGCTCTGTCAACAGTATTGGAGATTTTATCCTTAATATCATGACTCACTTTTGTTAAGATTGTCATCAGTTTTCATCTTTTAAAATAAAAAGATGGATTTTTTTACGATTGATGATGTTCAAACAGTTTTCTGGTTGTTTTCGAGTTGAATTTTTTCTCATTATCCTAATCTGGACTTGTTCATTTAGCAGAGATAACCGCTTCTACCAATGTGTTGCCATTGTTGGTAGCCATATTAATTCCTTTCTTTTTCCTTACAAGATGCATACACAAGGGTTTTAAATATTCGATACTCGTCGCAACTTTTAAAACGACACCATTATATTTCTCTTTTGCATACCTGCTTTTCGTTTTCATTTTCACGACTGCAAGCGTGAAAACACATAGTTGGAATTCATGTTGATTGCATTAAAATGATCTTTTGGATTGTTATAAACATATTTGTTTATGTGGTCATAACTCTTTGAATTCAAACACACCATGGGTCACATATTATCAAAACACCAAATATCTATGCTTTTGATTATTATTAATATGGTGTTGATTTATAAACTTCGATGCTATGGTTTTATTGAACACATTAATTTTGGGTCAAATCGTGGTTCATTTGACATGTTTTTTACAATGATTTTTGATATGCACTATTGTGATTTGAATATAACATTTTACCAATGCGCCATCGATTGTACAGCCCGACATGATATTTTTGCATGGTCCCAATTTATTCTACCACCCTCACACGCATAAGCATTAATTCTCTATCTTGCATTTCGGGTTGCCTTTGCTTGTTTTGGGGAAGTTACGGGAAAAATGGTTCTGTGTCTACCCTGTCAAACGCTCTCGTCAATTACCCTGTTGATTTTATCCTATTATCTATGGCTCCTATAGTGTGAATCGAACCCAATGGTGCCCAAACTTTTCTATTGTTTGATAACGCCCGAGAGGACCTAGAGAGGAATGGTTGGTTGGTTTTTATTGAGAAGTTCGAGGGTTTCAACCTGGCAGTCGCTTAACAATTTTCACTTAGATTTGATGGGTGCAGGGCCAAAGTTGGGGACATCCAACTCAAATTGAACAAGGATTTCCTTAGCTCAGCCACTAGTTTGCCAGCTAAAGGGAAAAAATGGTTTAAAAATTCAAAGGTTGATGAAGTACCATGGTCACTGCTGTTTACCTCAAGGAAAATCAACAGTTGCGAGAAAGGTATGCCGGTTGTAGCTCTTAAATCTCGATGGCATGATTTGCTGGATATTATCAAGGAGTTTATTACATGTGAGGGTAGATACGGTTTAGATTTCCTATACCACCTCCGGCTTCTCATGAGTTTCATAGATTTTCCTTTAAATATGCCACATTTCCTCCTTCGGAATTTATATAAAATGGCTAAACATTTCAAGAGGGAGAAAGCCGACTCAAGCCTCTTCCACCACTGTTTAATTAAAATTATTGTGATTCATCAATTGAAGGTGAATGGTGATTGTTGGGATGCTTTCTTATTGAGGAATGGTTTTGCCAGTCCTAAAATAGGACAAGTTGAAAAAACCGTGGTCACAGAAACCCTTTTCGGGCCTGTCATTCCCCCTTCTACACTCTTGCTCTCTGTTGAACACTCAACCTACCGGAATGATGTTCAACCCGAAACCCTGCCTGACTCATGTATAAAAGATAGTGGTAAGCCTGTGAAGAGGTCTGCAAGGAAAAAAGGTAATGGTAACAATGATATCAATTGCGAAGGTAAAAAGGCTGCACGTTGGGTATCAAGGTGTGATCATAACAAACGAAAAGAAAACACATACCAATAGCCAATTCTGTTGAGTGAAGATTCTAATTCCGAAATCGAACGGTTTCTGACTGAAGAGTATCCATACTGACACGGCCTTTGTTCAGTCAAGCCCTATGACTATGTGACGAAACTCCTGCCATGTATTAAAGAAGACCCTAAATACCCTGGGATCAAACTCGAAAGAGGAACTACTAGTTAATTAAGAAGCTCCTCACCTGTAATTACATGGCCTGATCAACCACAGTGTGATGAATGCAAGTTGTGGCTCGACCAATATTATACAGACGTCCCTTTGCTCCAATCCTGAATCAAATCCTTGGAGGACCGAGTAAATGTGTTAACCAAAGAAAATTATAGACTACAAGCTAATGATAAAAGGAAGAAGACCAYAGGCTCTGTCRTTTTCAAAAATGTAGAGGCGGCCACTGCCATTGTCAATTCAAAAATARCTTGATCGAATCGAATCCCTGAAACCAAGGTATGGTGTTTCGAAAGTGATTTTAAAATGATTTTGTTTGTGTTGAATTARCATATAGGATTTGGTGGCTCAAATCGAATACATTTCTGTTTTGATTGAATGAATAAAACAKGATTMTATTTATAATAATAACTAGCTACAGAATCGTGAGATTYTGTAGCTAGTTATGAAAATTTGAATTGTTTTGATTTTACAACTAAAATACAATCTGAAAATCATGTATTCTTGTGCATTGACAGGTACACAYGAATTTTAAAGGAGATTGGATCRACTGTGGCATATTTGAACATGCTTTTTCTTTACATAGTTTTGGATTAGGTTGTTAGTCTTAGATAGAAATAGGAATTTTGGAGATTGTATTCCCATAATTTTTGCAACAATTTTGATAATTTCCACAAGGAATGTTTTGATCCTGTGGCCTTTATATATGTATTATTTTTGTAAACAAAGATCATCACTGCTTGGGAGCAGAGACTATGGATTGGTGATTATTCAGACTCGAATGAAAGTGGATGTTTGTACGGCTTTAGCTTCAATATATCATACTTTTGTTCAAGTTTTTTGTTCATTTCAATTTGTAATCAAAATTTTGACTACTTTAGATATCATAATTTCTTACAAGTTGATGTGATGGGATTTAAATAGTGTCCATATTTGATGTCTCTCATTTTATATACAACAATAAATTTGTTTACATTTGACTATTAGAAGGTTGATCTTCTTTGTTCAATGAACAATAATACACAAATTTTCATACTCAGATTTATCTTAATATGATCATTTGTTAAATTATAAATTGTTGTTGCTATATATCTTGCTCGTTCTGTCATTAGTATTCAAGCATCACTACTTCCTGTTTACAAGAAGCATTTGGAAAATCTGGTTCGGGTTTCCCCCATCAAACATCGAAATCGAGTACTGTGCACGGGACGAATAGGAAACGCTATTATAGGTTAGTCTGTTAGTGCTATTTAATTAGTTTAGTTAATATATAAATTTCTTATAATTTGAACACGTTTCACTATTCATTACTGTAGTTTAGATTTATAGTTAGGATTGTTATTTTGATTGCTTAGCTGAGATAGCTGTCATTTCATTTCTTTTTCATAAAAGTTATAAAAATAAAAAAATACTAGCTTCGTTGTCATAAGACAATTCATATATGATTTTGCAGATTTCAATCAAAATTTGTGTTTTGTGAATACTGTATATATAATAAAGGTTTAATTATATCGATAACTGTACATTTAATAAGTAGGATTATTGTTTTATAATATTAGTTAGCAAACTCTATATATATATATATATATATTAGACTTGTATATAGTTTGCAGCAGTTGTTTTTCACTTAGTTTCTTTAGACAATTTTTTTTTTTACTTTCCTAGGACTTAGATCAGCCAACGAAGCCACTAAACCCATCGGAGTGGATTAATCCAAACGGATTGGGTTATTTAGACAAACCCAAACCGGATTCACTCCTCCAGTTGATGAGCGGTCAATTTCGCCCGTCAACAGGGTGCAAACTTCTCGCAGTCTACTCCATATATAGGGTGCGAACCTGTTTTTAAGCTTGGAAAGGAGAAGAGGTCTTGAGGGTTCTAGAAGGGAATCTTCTAGAAAATGAGTTGGCATTCACATGGTTTTCATTCTACTGACTTTTGAGATTTGATGGGATCATCCTCATCCATGTAACCATCTCTCCTTCTCTTATATATTGAAAGGTTTCTCATGGAAAAGGTTAAGCAAGATTGAATGAAGAATTGATGAAAGAATTGTGCGAAGAACCCTGTTTGGACAGAAGTGTGAAGGATCTATTTGGTCTATCAAGAGGAATTGGATCTTCTTCATGCAAGTACATAACAATTGTGTGTGTTGGATCCAAGGGTCATTGAAAGGAATCTTGCAACATCAAGGCGATCAGGTTGTATCTTCTACTTTTAATTAATATGATACAACGGCATGTCCCTTTCCCATAAAGTCACTCTTACTTTATTGTGTAATTCCTTGATCATATGCATAAGTTAACATTGAATATACTTTGCTATATTCACTCTGGTTGGTTTGTGTTGTCTTGGACTTGACTTCACGAGAGCACTGGAGTGAAGCGGGAACAACAGAGACCTAAGGAAGTGATATAAATGTATTTCACTTATTCCTTCCTATTAGTAGATTCAATGATTACAACTTAGGAAAAGAGTCGTGTCCTGTCTTGTTTTGTTCTAGATCCAGGTGGATATAGGGAGATCTGTTAGTGTCCACACCTACTGATTTGTTCGATAACACCCACCTATTCCACTGGCTCAAAGAACATTTTTTCATTTTGGCATTTTTTTACAGTTTTTTAGGTCCCAAACTTCCGGGGGCATTTTGAGGTCCTAAACGATGTTTTTTTGGCTCAGAAGAACCTAGCATGTAGTGTTCACTAGATTTTAGGAGTACACTACATGATACACTAGGAGTACACTACATGCTAGGTTCCAAACACTAGGAGTACACTAGCATGTTATTTATGAACACTAGGAGTATACAAATTTATTTACAAATTTATAAAAAATGTGTACTCCTCGGCTAGAATTTTACAACAATGTATCAAGCACCCAAAAAGGAGATCATATGCAAACATTACGCCATCAGGAAGTTGACATATTAACTACCCCCATTGTATCCCACAAACCTTTTTGAGTTTCATCTCCCGAGGTTAGGCTTTTGGATGTTTATGGTTTTATAATTTATGTTTTATGTTAAAAATTACTCTGGAGCCTAATTTTACTCATCTTATTATGAATGAACGTAGTCGTCACATATCTTCTCAGAGACAAGCTGCCACCATTCGAACAAGTTTGTTTCATTCTTCATTTTACAATTTCAACATGTTCTCTTTATAAATATAAGTCAATATTACTGCATCTCTATGTGTTTCTTTGTTATACATATGTATTTCATTTTTATCCATTTATAAATTTGTATCATAGATGATACTATTATCTCATGGAATAAAGAGCAGAAGGAAATTTTTTCAACCATGAATTGTGTTCAATTGCATATGGGGCTATTCTACACATGTAGCTGAATTTTACAATTTCTAGAATAATATCTCATATGAACTATTTATGTGTGTATTGTTTGAGTTATTTAACATTTGTGATTACTAAATGGATATAGGGATGGTGTTGCAGGTGTAATATGTAGCTATTTATGTTTATATTTGTTACATTATTGATTTCATATATTGTGGTTTGTCATGAATTGTTTCTGCAACTCATTTAATACAATATCCATCTTTTAGAAATGATCCCGTGCAAGATAGGTTAGAAATAGTTAGATTATATAGTTTTCATTTGCTTTAGTTTCTAACACCCATAGGTATAACCCCAACTGTAAATGTAAATATAAATGTATATATGTATATAAGATGGTGATATGTTTGTATCTAGTCTTGAATGGAGTTTTGTGTGCACATCCCATAGTGTAGTGATTTCGCGAGGATTGTGCATCAAAGAAAGAATGCAAACATTTTGTAGTGTAGTGAACACCTATGTAATTTTACAAGGATGGAACACCAAAGGAAGAGTGCATCCATCCCATAGTTTCATGCACATTGGATTAAGCACACCATTTTGGGGCAAACAACCTTTTTATTTTGTTTGTGTTTTGACGCGGGAGAGCCTATGTAGTTATTAGGTTGGTGAGCCTGGATGAAAGAGGCCAATGTCCCTGTATTATAAATGTAATCATACCAAGTTATTAATATAATCAAATCACTGTGTGCATACTCAATTCAGACGAAATGAGATGGGGGGATAAACTCCATTGAAAATGGAAAAGGGAGGAGATTAAGTCAAGGGAATATTTTATTAATATTTCTGAAATTTTAATTTATGGATATTTACTTATCCTGAGTTCCCGAGTAATGGAAACACGTCACAAAGTGGATAAAACTGAAAGGACAAGTGTCTATTTATGACCATACAAATATTTTATTGAGCCATAGTGTATTTCGAGGGGGATTATTCATTATTCCGATGATATTTCAATGGAGAGATCNACTGTGGCATATTTGAACATGCTTTTTCTTTACATAGTTTTGGATTAGGTTGTTAGTCTTAGATAGAAATAGGAATTTTGGAGATTGTATTCCCATAATTTTTGCAACAATTTTGATAATTTCCACAAGGAATGTTTTGATCCTGTGGCCTTTATATATGTATTATTTTTGTAAACAAAGATCATCACTGCTTGGGAGCAGAGACTATGGATTGGTGATTATTCAGACTCGAATGAAAGTGGATGTTTGTACGGCTTTAGCTTCAATATATCATACTTTTGTTCAAGTTTTTTGTTCATTTCAATTTGTAATCAAAATTTTGACTACTTTAGATATCATAATTTCTTACAAGTTGATGTGATGGGATTTAAATAGTGTCCATATTTGATGTCTCTCATTTTATATACAACAATAAATTTGTTTACATTTGACTATTAGAAGGTTGATCTTCTTTGTTCAATGAACAATAATACACAAATTTTCATACTCAGATTTATCTTAATATGATCATTTGTTAAATTATAAATTGTTGTTGCTATATATCTTGCTCGTTCTGTCATTAGTATTCAAGCATCACTACTTCCTGTTTACAAGAAGCATTTGGAAAATCTGGTTCGGGTTTCCCCCATCAAACATCGAAATCGAGTACTGTGCACAGGACGAATAGGAAACGCTATTATTGGTTAGTCTGTTAGTGCTATTAAATTAGTTTAGTTAATATATAAATTTCTTATAATTTGAACACGTTTCACTGTTCATTACTGTAGTTTAGATTTATAGTTAGGATTGTTATTTTGATTGCTTAGCTGAGATAGCTGTCATTTCATTTCTTTTTCATAAAAGTTGTAAAAATAAAAAAATACTAGCTTCGTTGTCATAAGACAATTCATATATGATTTTGCAGATTTCGATCAAAATTTGTGTTTTGTGAATACTGTATATATAATAAAGGTTTAATTATATCGATAACTGTACATTTAATAAGTAGGATTATTGTTTTATAATATTAGTTAGAAAACTGTATATATATATATTAGACTTGTATATAGTTTGCAGCAGTTGTTTTTCACTTAGTTTCTTTAGACAATTTTTTTTTTACTTTCCTAGGACTTAGATCAGCCAACGAAGCCACTAAACCCATCGGAGTGGATTAATCCAAATGGATTGGGTTATTTAGACAACCCCAAACCGGATTCACTCCTCCAGTTGATGAGCAGTCAATTTCACCCGTCAACAGGGTGCAAACTTCTCGCAGTCTGCTCCATATATAGGGTGCGAACCTGTTTTTAAGCTTGGAAAGGAGAAGAGGTCTTGAGGGTTCTAGAAGGGAATCTTCTAGAAAATGAGTTGGCATTCGCATGGTTTTCATTCTACTGAATTTTGAGATTTGATGGTATCATCCTCATCCATGTAACCATCTCTCCTTCTCTTATATATTGAAAGGTTTCTCATGGAAAAGGTTAAGCAAGATTGAATGAAGAATTGATGAAAGAATTGTGCGAAGAACCCTGTTTGGACAGAAGTGTGAAGGATCTATTTGGTCTATCAAGAGGAATTGGATCTTCTTCATGCAAGTACATAACAATTGTGTGTGTTGGATCCAAGGGTCATTGAAAGGAATCTTGCAACATCAAGGCGATCAGGTTGTATCTTCTACTTTTAATTAATATGATACAACGGCATGTCCCTTTCCCATAAAGTCACTCTTACTTTATTGTGTAATTCCTTGATCATATGCATAAGTTAACATTGAATATACTTTGCTATATTCACTCTGGTTGGTTTGTGTTGTCTTGGACTTGACTTCACGAGAGCACTGGAGTGAAGCGGGAACAACAGAGACCTAAGGAAGTGATATAAATGTATTTCACTTATTCCTTCCTATTAGTAGATTCAATGATTACAACTTAGGAAAAGAGTCGTGTCCTGTCTTGTTTTGTTCTAGATCCAGGTGGATATAGGGAGATCTGTTAGTGTCCACACCTACTGATTTGTTCGATAACACCCACCTATTCCACTGGCTCAAAGAACATTTTTTCATTTTGGCATTTTTTTACAGTTTTTTAGGTCCCAAACTTCCGGGGGCATTTTGAGGTCCTAAACGATGTTTTTTTGGCTCAGAAGAACCTAGCATGTAGTGTTCACTAGATTTTAGGAGTACACTACATGATACACTAGGAGTACACTACATGCTAGGTTCCAAACACTAGGAGTACACTAGCATGTTATTTATGAACACTAGGAGTATACAAATTTATTTACAAATTTATAAAAAATGTGTACTCCTCGGCTAGAATTTTACAACAATGTATCAAGCACCCAAAAAGGAGATCATATGCAAACATTACGCCATCAGGAAGTTGACATATTAACTACCCCCATTGTATCCCACAAACCTTTTTGAGTTTCATCTCCCGAGGTTAGGCTTTTGGATGTTTATGGTTTTATAATTTATGTTTTATGTTAAAAATTACTCTGGAGCCTAATTTTACTCATCTTATTATGAATGAACGTAGTCGTCACATATCTTCTCAGAGACAAGCTGCCACCATTCGAACAAGTTTGTTTCATTCTTCATTTTACAATTTCAACATGTTCTCTTTATAAATATAAGTCAATATTACTGCATCTCTATGTGTTTCTTTGTTATACATATGTATTTCATTTTTATCCATTTATAAATTTGTATCATAGATGATACTATTATCTCATGGAATAAAGAGCAGAAGGAAATTTTTTCAACCATGAATTGTGTTCAATTGCATATGGGGCTATTCTACACATGTAGCTGAATTTTACAATTTCTAGAATAATATCTCATATGAACTATTTATGTGTGTATTGTTTGAGTTATTTAACATTTGTGATTACTAAATGGATATAGGGATGGTGTTGCAGGTGTAATATGTAGCTATTTATGTTTATATTTGTTACATTATTGATTTCATATATTGTGGTTTGTCATGAATTGTTTCTGCAACTCATTTAATACAATATCCATCTTTTAGAAATGATCCCGTGCAAGATAGGTTAGAAATAGTTAGATTATATAGTTTTCATTTGCTTTAGTTTCTAACACCCATAGGTATAACCCCAACTGTAAATGTAAATATAAATGTATATATGTATATAAGATGGTGATATGTTTGTATCTAGTCTTGAATGGAGTTTTGTGTGCACATCCCATAGTGTAGTGATTTCGCGAGGATTGTGCATCAAAGAAAGAATGCAAACATTTTGTAGTGTAGTGAACACCTATGTAATTTTACAAGGATGGAACACCAAAGGAAGAGTGCATCCATCCCATAGTTTCATGCACATTGGATTAAGCACACCATTTTGGGGCAAACAACCTTTTTATTTTGTTTGTGTTTTGACGCGGGAGAGCCTATGTAGTTATTAGGTTGGTGAGCCTGGATGAAAGAGGCCAATGTCCCTGTATTATAAATGTAATCATACCAAGTTATTAATATAATCAAATCACTGTGTGCATACTCAATTCAGACGAAATGAGATGGGGGGATAAACTCCATTGAAAATGGAAAAGGGAGGAGATTAAGTCAAGGGAATATTTTATTAATATTTCTGAAATTTTAATTTATGGATATTTACTTATCCTGAGTTCCCGAGTAATGGAAACACGTCACAAAGTGGATAAAACTGAAAGGACAAGTGTCTATTTATGACCATACAAATATTTTATTGAGCCATAGTGTATTTCGAGGGGGATTATTCATTATTCCGATGATATTTCAATGGAGAGATC
>JZKD02S0175741.1:0-22978 GCA_000966675.3 Picea glauca
CGGAATCCAACATGCGTCGTTGATCTAGGCACTCAAATCTGGACCGCTCGGACTTGCTCGCTGCTTACCACGGGTGCATTGTCACCCGAAACTTTGGACAAGTGGGTTTTTAACCCCTTCATTTACGTTCTAATCCCCCTTACAAGAAATATCGCTAACACTTTCTCTGAAAGATTTGTTTGGAGTGTTGATGTTTTGGTAGCTATGAGAGGTATTAACCTCTAAGTGTAACCTTTGTACTTAGATTAAAATATTATGGAAGTAAAAGAACCATTAAACAGATGTGTGGAAACCCTAGAAGAGAAGTCGTCCCAAGGAGAATAATATTAAAGAAACAAGAAACCCAAAAAGAGAAGTCGGCCCTGCCAAATAATTCAAAGTAAATTATATTTGCGAGAAAAGACAGGTTGACCCTGTGTGAAAAGTTCACTAGCAGAATAAGTATAAATACAGTGATGCCTTAGCTCATTTGTACACTCACTCACTTAGAGAGTGTGCAAGTATAAGGAGGAACTACAATGGTATATAGGTCACAAGTTTAGAGAGATATAGTTGTAGTTGGAGAGGACACAAGTATGGAGGAATGGTGTAGAAGTATTTCTGGTATCTCTCTTGTGCTTCTCTTGGTGAAAGGTAAACTATATTTGTATGGATATTGTGTTGTTGTTGCAAAATTATTGTGGATAGGGTTTATATATTGGTTCTAGTGTAGACTTTCCATAATTATTCTAACTAAAGGTTAGTGTGCTCGAGGGTGGCATATGTGAATTCCTATGGTTGGGTGAAAATGATGTGACATTGTCTATGGTTAAACAAGCATACCAAAATTTTAACATGGTATCAGAGTTGGTTTCCTTCATAACAGTTTCCCCCATTTTCAAGCTCATTGAGAACTTACTAAACCCACTAAGAAGATAGCTTAAGTAGGTTGCATCTTTCCCTCGGATCAGATCTGCAAATTTCTGAAGTTGTAGTGCCAGTTCCTTCATGCCAGTTCCTTTGCACCAGTTATAGTGTCAGTTGTAGCACTAGTTACAACACCAGTTTCAGTGCGAGTTACAACACCAGTTATAGGTCCAGTTGTAGCACTAGTTGTAGTGCCAACACTGTTGCAGTAAATATTTATGTGAAACGTTGGGCCTAATTATTGTTTTTCCTAGTGTTCCTTACCCTAGCACATCTCTAGCTACCTTTATATTACAAGTTGGAACACCTGTGAAGTTTTAAGGTTTTTCATTGCTTGTTGTTTTTTCCGGATGGTGCCACTACCCGTCGATGCTGCCAGAGGTATCTACTTATATATTTTTAAACTGTATCACTATTTTGAGTGATATTGTAGGAGAAGGGATCTTTTGTCCAAGAAACAATCATATATCCAAAGGGATATCAGATCGAACACATTCAACGGAACAAGGCACTCCAGGTTTGATTGCTTTTTTATGCCTCTAGTTGTTATGGCATTATTGTGATCTTATGAACACCTAGTTGTATTTCGATCTATTGAAGGATTATCATACTAACCTCTCTTCAAAGTTAAAATTAGAAACTAACTTTAGTCAAAGTATTATATCGATTAAGGTTGATATTTTAGAGTTTATTTGCATTATATTCTGTAACTCATGTTTCTGTTAAGAAATCATATTGTCTTAAGTACAGGGGACAAGTTGAAGATAATACTTGTCATGTTGAGGGAATGAGACTCGAAAGAAAATCAACAACACTCATTCTTGAAGATAAGACTCCAGGTTCCAGGTTTGATTGATTAAATTAATAAGTTTCCAATTTGCACATATCAAGTTTGATAATTTCTACATTCTAGTTGTGACAACAATCCTTGAAAGGTTTTATTACTGCTATATACAATGAATACTTGGTAGCATGTGAGTACTACTGATATAAATGGTTATTGTACTTTTTTGCAGGATGAACTAACTTCTCCTCTAGGAGATACTTCTTGTTTTGATTCCAGGTGGGTCACCTTGGTAATAATATGATGATTACCATGAGATTGTCTTTTATTCTTGTTGACATAGATATGTTCTTATCAAAATTCTATTATACTTTTTTCTCTTGTCTCGGGAAGGTTATTTTATAAATTCCATGGAGGTTACCATGGAGATATCGTTGTTCTTGTTTTCTTGTTCTGGATAGGTTACCATGGAGGAATTCTTGATTAGAACACTAGAACAGTGTTGTTCCTATTTCTTATTATTGTATTTTTATTTTGGCTCTTGTTCTAGGAAGGTCACAAACAATAGCTATGATAAGGAGCAACTGTGATTATTGTTCTCCTTCTTGTTTTTATTATTATAAGAGTATTATTCTTGTCTAATGTTTTCTCCTTTGTTGTGTGTTCTTCTAAGGCTAGTGAACTTTTCCTTGAGAGAATTTGTGTGTTGTGTGTCCTAAATGAGGTGCCTAGCCTCCTTTATATAGCGAATGAACCATCCTCTTTTAACTTGGTTAGGGCTGATTTGTACAATTGTCACTTTCTACTTTGTATTTTCCTTTTGTAATGGATCAATGGGGCTGAATTTACAAATACGATTTAGCATTATTATTTTAGGTTTTTGAATTTATCAAATACAATAAGAATATCTTTCGAAGCTACTCAAAACTTCAACACTTCCTCTTAGTAAGGGAGGTATTCTTCTGGCATGATCTTCAAGACTGCTTTTGTACATTTGTACTCTTAACCATTTACTTGTTGATTTTTTCGTGAATCTATACATCACTAGAATTTATGTAACCAGAACATGTATCTCGAGTCTCATCATAATATGTAGCATATCTCCAGTGAGCACAACCTCATTGTCCTTTTTTACCTTGTGGGTCTCGACATCATTTTGGACCTTATGTCATTGTTATCACTGAAATTTCATCCACAAATGGTTACAGAAATCCATCATGTCCAAAAAACTATTAGTTCATCCATGGCCCAAAAAATGCATTTCCAAAAGGCCCAAAACTATACAGCCAGTTATAAAATCAACATGCGCTCAGAATGAAAAGGAAGCGCGTGCACATGTGCCAGTCAAAAACTCTGGAAAAGAGCACATGCACTTGATGCGCGACTGTGGACGCAAAAAGCCACACACAATTCAGAACGATGCATTAATGATTCTGGTCGACCTCCCACCCACTTCTAGTTCAGCTCCCAAGTCGATTTCACCCCCAAATTCGAGATGAATCTGAGTGGAGGGCTGGTCAAAGACCTAGAGGTGCCCTAAAGGGCCCCTTGTTTACACTAAAGACCAGTTGGATAAAGCCTCATAGATTTGCTATAAAAAGAGGCCATGGGTGCACTATATTTCCAAGAATCTATTTGTATTTTTATGATGCCTCTGTTCTCCTACAAGGAAACTCTTTCCTCATTGGAGCATATGAGCATCATTTCATTGGGCCATTCACATCACGTCTTGAGTGAATGAGCTTTGGATTTCTTCACCATTTCCTTTTAGTTTGTTATTTGTAAGAAGAGCTCAATCATTGGGGGTTCAAGAGCCCTCCCTTGGAGGAAGAGGGGACCCATAAGACTCCCTTTCTCTTTGGTGTTTTCCCACTAATACAATCTATCCATTGGTGGCATGAATATCAGTCTTTCTCTTGTTTTATTTCCCTTATGCACATTAGTTTAGTTTCATTAATTGTTATTAGATTAGTTGTTTATTTGCTTATTGTGCTTGATATTTCTAACTCTTACACTCACTTATGTCCTGTCTAGCTAACCCAACTAGACTTGTAAGTGTCCCTCTTTTGCTCATTTAGGTGACAAAAGGGATACAACAGATTGACGACTCCACTAGGGATAGGTATCAATTTCCTCCCCATTTGGGTTGTTTGAGCACTTCTTTTTGGTTTATTTAACTTGCAGGAACCATAACCGGCCCAAGCCTGCTTACAAAAAGCTAAATTCGGAGCTGAGCTAAGAGAATTTCATCTGAAATTTTCTTCTTGGTCATATAACAGAAAGTGCACAGGTTTTTTAACTCACATGCATGTCTTCCAAGCACGTGCGCCAAACTCACTGTGTTTCTTAGCGCATTTTCTGCACCTGCGCCAAAAGGTCATTTTTGATTTGCACATTGGTGCCAGACGTGCCTCTATCTACTCTGCGTCCTGCGCGTCTGTCCAGAAATTCACACATTGTAAGGGTTTTTGTGATCTGTTGAAAGCCCATAACCTTCTTAAGATTGATTCTATGCAAATTGTAATATGAACAACACTTAGATTCCCTCTCCACATGAAGGGTTAGTCAAAACATAGGCACTTAGGGGGTTAAAATTTATATTTATCCTCTTTTTTCTGTCATTTTTCCACATGAATGGATTTCTTTGATTAAAGTTAAGTTGGAATCATTATATATCACATATATAATCACTTGCATTGAGACTGGAAATTGAACGCCAATTATTGAGTATGCTCTTCTCTCGCACCATAGAACGATCTTGAGAATCAGAAAAACTATTGAGGGGAAATTTCATCTCCCTTAAAATACAAAATATTTAGGAGAGGACAACAACCCCCTCGGGACTCTTCTTAGTTTCTTTTTCAAACACATATTAAATTGTAAGGGCCCATACATGCCCACATGCTACAAAGATAGGATAGTTTTTAATCTACTTTCTTAGATTACATCACTAGGGAAGTTTAAAATTTTGTTAACGGGCCCATACATGCCCACATGTCCACAATATAGGATATTTTTTGAAGTTTTCTTAGATTAAATCACACTAGGGAGTTAAAGGATTGGTAAGGACCCATATGTCCACATGCTAGTTCTCTATGGATTTTAAAATTCCGCAAGGTTGTACCAATGGAATTTAGTAAATTAGGTAATCAAGACTTGTAAGGACCACACGAAGTCCACATGCAGCAAGGTGACACCTAACTTATTAAAAATTTGGCACACTTCCACTTGTTCACACACAAAGTCACTACTCACTCACATAGTTTCATCTAGAATCATGGAGGTTGAAGTAGGTTTCCTCCAAAGGGATTCTGAAATGCCCTACCCTTTTCTTGATGAGACTATCCACTCCCACTTAATTTAAACGAGATTGGTTCACACCCCCAATCTCTCGAACAACCACATCTAATTTTTTTCTAAAAACTCACTAATTTTTCCTCCAGAGGAGGTGCCAAAATAATTTTTTTAGTCTAGGTAGGATTTCAGGGATAGGAATCCAAATAACTCCCTGTTATCTGGTTCTCACATCTTCAAACAATAGAAGTTGTCAAATAGAGAACTTTAAAATCCTCCAAGTCAAGTGTTCCTAACACCATAAGGTAGGGAGATACCCATGAAGGTTCAAAGGCTGAGGTCCAGGTTTTTTGTGCATCCCCCCTTGAGGCACCCACCACTTGGACGAGATCCATCCCGTGACCCATTTCTGAGGCTGAAAATCTAAATGTGACACTTTGACCGAGGTACCTAGTGACCAAATTTTAGGACATCTACCCAGGTGGAAATTGTGGGTTGCAATTGCACCTTGACTGGATTTTGTGCGGCTATTGGGAAATATCGCTAGATCTTTTGGGATATGCACCCTCTACCCCTCATTATAACTGATTATTTCATCCTTCACTCGTTCTTCTTCTAGTGGCTTCAGAACCCACTATTGAGTGCTATTGGAAGGTCCAGTGCTATTTGAGAGGAAGGACATTACGTATTTTTTTAGGAAACGAACATTTTCTTTCTTTGTTCTCCCACATGGACAAAATCCCCCTATGCACATATATGCTTCTTTGTCAATTGATTTATTTATGATGCTCTTGTGATTACAAAAAAAATGAGAAATAGATTGTGAAGTTCCAATTAATACAAAGTCTCTTGTTCATTTATTACTCTCATCACTAGTTGCACACATTCATTTTGCCAGTCAGACATCATAGGGGACCCACATAACTCCTGCCATTCTAGACACTTTCAAAATCTCCCTCCCATTCGAGGAGGAGTTCCTAGTCTTGCCAACTCATTGGCTCAACCCTCTCACACCTCCATGAGTGCTACTATCTTGGGATCAACTTTTCTTGGTTCCACTTTACTTGGGTCCACTTCCCAAGGTCAACTGTCCACTAGATTGCCTTTACAAGGAAGCGGGGGGCGCACTTATTCCCAAGGAGGAAGTACCACCCCACCTAACCCCCCTCACAGGTCAGGTACACAAAAAACTCACACCATGGTTGGAACTAATATTCCACCGCCACCCCAAATTCCTTACTTGGCTTCCCGCAACATACCAGATCTGACTAAGCTCAACAATTATCCTATTTTGCATGATCCCACATGGCCTACAATGCCTACCAAACTACCTTCAAACATCCCCAAGTTTGAAGGAAAAACGAGAGATGACCCGACCAACCATATCATGACCTTCCACTTATGGTGCTCTTCAAACAACATCATGGACGACTCTGTCCGATTGAGGTTATTCCAATGCATGCTCAATGGCCCATCAACCAAGTGGTATGTAGAAGAAAAATATGGGTCCCATGTGACCTTTGAATCTTTGGCCAAATCATTTTTGACCTTCTTTCAACTACCAATCGGTCATGACAATGGTCTCGAACTGCTCTCAGAGTTTAAACAAACTTCTTCCACACACATCGCTGACCACATTCACGAATGGCATCGACAACGTAGTCTATGTAAAGATGAAGCCACCAAGCAACAATGCCTAAATTGGTTTCTCAAATCACTTGTTTCCCTCCTTGCCAAGGATGTGGATTCCACCTTCCCCCAGTCTAAAGAATAAGCCATCGACAAGGATCAATAGTTCAAACTCATTTATTCATAGTCAAGATACTTATATATGGTACTACGTGATGCCCCGAGACTCGTTCCATTTGGCCAGGACAAACCTGAGATGTCTCACTCCATGGATGGATTGATTGGTACCACAACACACCACAATCCACACCCCCAACAACCACCTATGTTTGGACCACCATAATATTCGTTGGTATATGGAGGACCCCCTTACTATCCTCCTCTCACTTATCAACAACCATACCTTGTTTCCCTTCCTTCACCCATAAGTGAACCCTCGTTGGCACCCACAATACGCCCATCTATCCAACCAAGTTTTGGTACCCCCTCTACCTCAGCTTACACCCTAAGCACCAGTGAAAGAGATACACCTTCCTATGTACCCTGTGGATCATTGCCACAAAATAATATGTACTTTCCATTTCCTGGCACTCCATAGCCCATTGCTCCACCACCAGGACACACACATGCTGGGGTTAATTTTGTTCATCCCTCTCCCATTCAACAATATCAAAATTTTGAACACCTAAATACAAAAAATCCAACCCATCATTCGAATAATGCCAAAAATAAAGGAAAAAAACCGAAACAATAATAATCTAGGACTAGGTGAGAATCACCCCCAACAGAACCAACCTATCGGGGGAAACCAGAATTAGGGGAATCATAACCTCCAAGGGGGAAATAATCACAAACGCCAAGGAAAGAATAACAAAAATATTCAGACAAACTTCCCTTGTTCCCTTTGCGGTGAGTATGGCCATTATACTCACCATTTACCTCAAATCGCTGACTTTAAATGGATGAAAGAATCCAGAAATGGACCACATCTGCCAACACCGCCTGCCCCTCAATAGGCCCCACAACAATATGTGCAACAACCACCCCCAGCCGTGCAGTAAAACCTCATTCCACACCAAGGGGTGATGAACACCCAATAGGAGATGCATCCTACCCCACCACATATGGGACAATATCCAAACCCGGGCACTCCTATAGATCGTACTATCCTCCTCACTAGCAAGGAATAAATTCTTCTACAAATGCGCAGTCGTCAATACCACACACCCCCTGACTCTTCTCCCACAACTTCAGAAGAATCCCCAATCACAACTGGACCACCTTTGATGATTCTGTACCCTAATACTAAAACACCCCTTTGTATTTCTCGCATCCCATTGCAATGGAATGTCAAAAACCCTTAGGCTATGGCGGCACACAATTATAGTCTAGTTGATGACTTGGCACAATCTCCTGCTTCCATGTCAGTTTTAGAAGTCCTTCAAACATGTCCTACTCAACGAAAATCATTAATTTTTTCCCTGGGGGCAGTCGACCCTGCTGACACTTGGCTCATTACCTTTGATATTGATAGTGGGGAATCTTGTCTCACCACTCTGGTCACTTTCCAAATACCGGCTAAAATTAGAAAATCACAGTTGATCGATGCATCATTGATGAAGGTGCATCCACATGTATCATGTCCAAAACCATATGGCAGAAACTTGGCTCCCCTGAGATTATACCATCTTCCATCACTCTAAGAGATTATGATGGATGACCATCCTCTCCCAAAGGGCTCTTTCAAAATGTCCCCGTTGAACTCGGGGGAAAGACTATCATTATTGAAATTGAAGTTATTGATGCTCCGATCGATTACAACATCTTGTTTGGACGTAGCTACATGTACGATATGAGGGCTATGGCCTCTTCTGTGTTTCACACAATGATTTTCCCCCACAACAAGAAGATCGTCACCAATGACCAAGTGTCACATTACGAACCCAACCCTTCCTCCAACATCGATAACATCTTACCCTTTGTCCACACTAATCCTGATGCCTACCCACTCATTGAGAAGTGTCCCATAATTTTCAAAGACCCATCCTTGCTAGGAACATACCATGGAGCAACACCACTCATACATCCCTCAACAAAAGTCTGTATCATCTCATCCAATGGAACAGAAACTGGAGATACCCTTCCTCCCATAGAGGATTCCTTACTATCTAATGTCCCACTAGTCACAAAGCTCCTCCCTCATGAATCCCCTGAGAACTCTCCAGCTACACATGTTCCCGATTTCACCCTCCCCCAAGGCCACCTTCTAGTTTGGGAGATAGTTCCCCAAGCCATTACTCAAATCTCTTTATTTTACCCCCCACTGGGCATACAATATTTCCAGATAGCCGCAACTCTTACTCTTTCCAATATGGTGTTGGCAATTCCAGTATGGTATCTACATCCACCTGATATGGTCCCTCAACCATCCCTTCCTCCCCAAACCAAAGGCATGAAAATGAAGATACCAATCCTCACTCCCATCACACCACTGTCATCCCCACTCGCAAGAACCACCGCTACAGCACAGGGAAAACGGAAGAAGAGAGATCCCACCACTCCACTTCCCCCCCCCCTGAGTTCAATTTCCTTGCGCACTATGTGAGAAATAAGGACATACCACAAATCTATGTCCCTCTCTCCCCAAGTTACACAATTTAATTCGACTTCCTTGAGCAACCACACCTCTCGTCATGCCACCCAACACACCAAGTACTACCACCACGTCTCCAACCACTGGTGCCACAGGGTTGCGAACCAAATTCACCTATGCCATCTACTTCGAGTATGGCCATTACACCCACCATTTCCCCGCACTACCTCAATTTTGAAAGAAACTAATGGAAGTACACCAGAGATTTCAACAAGAGTCCCCCCCATCCACTTCATCAAGTAATCCTGTCATGGACATCCACTATGTCACAACTTCAGTTAACGAACAAATGAGATGCCTTTGCTGTCTCTGTGAATCCCTGGATCATTTCACATACCAATTTCCTACGATCCTTAAATACAGGTGTCACCAAATAGCCCTTATTCAGAATCCCACACCTACCTCATTGCCAGAGATACCAGATATTTCCCCTATTCCATCCCTGAATGTCGTTCATATCTTCTCTCCTGAGCCCGAGGCACTCCTGTTGGGCCCTTTGTTTTTGGGTAATAATTGAAAAAGTTTTCACTAAGCATGAGTTGCACAAACTTCATCAGAGGTTGGGAGAAAGAGAAACAAAAAATAGTTGTGGAAGTTAGTGCAACACCAGCTAAGCAACAAATGGTTGCAAGAAAACAAGAAATCAGGCAAGCTGAGAAGGAAGACACAACCTAACTATATATAGGGATGAATATAATTGTAAAAGGGTTGGTGTTGTTGTTGTTGTTCATTTAGTTCTTTGGTTGGATTAGAGTTGGGTTGATTCATGTCTATCAAAGTCTCCCAAGGTTTTGGGATTAGTTGTTGAAACTTGCTATAAGTCAAGAAGAGACAAGCCAGAGTCTGTACTAAACCTTTCTATGTAACTCTAAGTCTGTAATGAAGGAAAGATCCTGGAGATAATATGAAGGAGAACCAAAATTTCAAAATATGATGTGTTTTTGCATGTTTACTTATGCATTACATTGTTCCTTTATGGGTTATGTGTTTTGTTTGATGGTTCTATGTTTAATCGTTGTTCATAACGTAAGTAGGTTCAATTCTTCCGGTTAGATGTTTTATATCTGATGTTGTCTCTTGTGAAAGAACAAGAATGAGTTCTGAATGATCTATGGATCCTCTTTAGTATTTTCCCTACCCTTCCCTATCTATCTATCTCAACAACGCTTCGGGTGAGACTTATTCTCTTCAGAGGAGATGAAAATGCCAACACTCTAGACTACACAGTACCTTTTGTTGGTAACCTGATAAGGACCTCGGTCTGATCAAATTCATGCCAACAAAATGGTTCCATTGTTGGGACCCGTATTAAAAGGGAACCTTTAGGAAGAATGCTATCGTCGATCCATATATTTGGTATCGATCAATGGTGTGAAAGAAACTATGATGCCTTCATATGGAAAGAAGCAAAAATAAGAAGAAAATCAATGGGAACTACTAGGGAAGCAATCTTTTACTCAGAAAGATCAAGCGACCAATACGATATTTTCTGGGGTAAGTTCCCAGAAGAATTTTTTCACTGGATCAAGAGACTCCAAGAAGATCCATATTTCCAAGGTCGGATCAAGAATATCTGCACATGGGATACTGACAAGTTAGCATCACTCCAAAGGCTGGATTGCCCAGTCACACGAGCTGTGGATTTCTGGGTTAGCACCACGATAGAAGGATACATAATCGAATTTGCAACTGAGAACCACTAGTATTTCTCGTGGGCATAGGAAATTTTCAAGAAATGTGCAAGGGGAATACTGTTGAGAGAAATCCCCCTGTGGATCAAGGATTTATTGATAGAGGAGGGGATGTTGAGTATGTCCCCAACTAATATGGCAATGTAAACACCCTCGCTTGGGGTGGGTGAGACGGGGTGAGATTCATGGCGTGAGAAAAGGGAAGGGTTCTTTGAAAAATGGGGGGAAAGAATAAGAAATGGATTCGAGATATGAGCGAGCCTTGAAGAGAGATGCCATAGTTGAGAAAGGGTGGCAAAACAAGATCAAGAAAGCCGCAAGACAGTATGAAAATTTGAGAAAAGGAGGATTGGGAGAAATTGAGAAAAGATAGATGGAATAACTGTAGAGGATGAGAAGATAGGAATGACTGGCCAGTCAAAGATTAAATGAGAGAGAAGCAAAGAGATCAAGAAGTCCCCAGGAGGCGGGATGAGAAGGAGAAAGCATGGATGTAAGAGAGGAGGAAGCCAGCATGAATCTTAGAGGAGAAAGAGAAGATTCAACCCTGATAACAGGAGAGATCAGGGATTCGATCGAAGAGATCATCCCATTGGAAGCTAACGAGACCCCCCAGATCAAAGAAAACCACCCCAAAGCTAGTGGCACCAGCTCCGAATCACCCATAGCCCAAGTGCCTTATATAAAAGAAGTAAGTTCGACACTACCTTTTCATGAAAGTTCTGTTCCAGTACAATTAGTTAACCAATCACAACCAGGAAGTGTGAGTACAAGGAGGATATTGGGATCACCTGGTAGATCGAAAGTAGGACCATTAGGGTTCATATTGATATGAACAACAATATCAACAATGGCCAACCATGCGAGAGGTTCGATTTCCCGATACCTAGAATTTTTGGGTAAGGGAGACGAAGATGTTGAACAACACTGGTTCTTGTGCGAAGCAATATGGAGATCAAGAGGGACTCTAGATGCAAATAAGCTGGTTGAGTTCTAGACTACCTTGAGAGGTCACGCTCTCAAGTGGTACATGAAGATCACTGAACCAGGAGTACCAGGGATGCAAGGTCAAGTGTTCACACTTGACCAGCTATGGACGAGGTTCATAACAGAGTGCAAACTGCCTCAGTCAGAACAATAGGCTCTGTTTGAGTTGTGCGAGATCCAGCAGAGGGAAGGCGAATCAACCTGGGAGTACAACCAAAAGTTCAAATATGCCATAGGGAGGTTGGCACATCCAATCCACGAAGAACATCAAATGGAGTGGTACATTCAGGGACTGATACCCCTGACTTGGATTTCTCTAATGCAACATCAAATAGCCACGTTAACAGACACCTTGGAACAATCTATGAAGATTGAAGCCATGGAAGGATACCCTAGGAGTTTGAGAGTAACCCGACCCCCAGTAGATGCGAATTTAGCGCAAATACAAGGGAAGATATCGACACTTACATAAAATATTTATGAGCTAACGATACCTAGACCAGGACAACCACAGGTTTGGTGCACGGGATGCTATACGAAAGGTCATTTGGTGACCAAATGTCCATGAATGAGGGAAATGGGACCTCCTTAGAACTTTATGGTAACCCCAACAGGACCTACAGGAGGATTTGTGCAAGTATAGATGAACCCACCATTCCATCAACCCACTCCATATCATGCTTTCCCAGGAGGCCAAGTAGCACCAACAACGAAATATTGTGAGATCTGCTGAATCCACGGGCATGGACCAAGATAGTTCCCCATCATGTAGAAATATTCGACAATACCAAAATAGTACACTGTGATTTCTGTGCATCCACCACACATACTAACAATCAATGTAGAGCGTTGGATGCTCTTGCGGACAGGCTAGACTGAACAACATTCAGGGTAAATGAAAACCATCAGGGACCAGGACGAGGTCAAGGAGGTGGAGCTGGAGGAGATTTTAGAGGAGGAAGAACTAGAGGAAGAGGACCGAGCAGGTGTCACAAATGTGATGAACAGGGTCACTTGGCTAGAGATTTCCCTCATCTAAGGAGACCATGGTACTCTCACTATAGAACCAACAGACATGCAACCGAATACTACCCAGAGCTAATTGCAAAGTGGGAAGATAGAGTACAACAAAGAGGAACTAAACTTATTAGTTCAGAGATCAAGAGGATTTCTAAGGGACAATTTCCAAACCTTAATATCGTTACTTGAGGAGGAGCAAAGACAAAAGATGATGTTGATACTCTACCTCAGATTCAGAAAGAAACACCTAAAGAATATAGGTACGACCCCCTAAAGAAAAAATTATTCTTTAAATATGCCATAGAATTATTCCAAAATATTCCTAATCATGTAATGCAAGAGAATCCCCCTCAGGTGATTGTATAGCCTAAGGTGGCACAAGTCCCTGCTTCATCCCCTGCACCCAAAAACCATGTAGGTATATCAAGACAACCTGAGAAACCTCAAAACGTAGTTGACCTCTGGTTTCAATTATTCTCTGACATTCCGGGGAATGATCAACTGACAGATAAGTTGTGCAATGCACTGTACCTAGTCTTAGGGAATGAAGAAACCTTAGAAGCAAGGATTTGGGCTAACCTTCCTGAGAAGAGTACTCAGAGAGTCCAATGACGAAAAGTAAGAAACGAAAAATAATTCTGACTGGTAGCCTAGTTAGATGACTTCGAAATTAAGGACATCATGTTGGACCTAGGGTCATAGGTGAAAAGTCTACCCAAGAAGACCTGGGAAGTGTTAGGAAAACTGAGACTAACATATTCCCCAATTCAGTTAAAATGGAAAACCAATATTGTATCTTTCCCATAGGAATACTGGAGAACATGGAAATCTATGTCGCAGGAGTAAAAACAGTGGTTGAATTTGAATTCATTGAGATCATGGGAGACAAGGACCCCTACCCTGTGCTACTTGGCATCGATCGGGCCTACTAAAATTATGTAGCAATTAACTTAAATAAAGATACGATGAATTTTGAAGTTGAGGGAATCAAGGTAGTTCAAACTTTGGATCCATATGAAGGACCCAGGTACACAGAACTAGCAGACAATAATATGGAAGGAGAATACCTAGACCAGTTGTACACTGTAACAACTGGGATAAGAAATGATTATATAAACTCCACTGCGGATGGATCAGTAAGTTGGAAAAGTATACAGTTAGCAGATGAAGATTCATAACTGGATTTTGATATTTGGAAACAAGGTTTGCATGAAATATTCTCAAGAATATGCGCAACTATCAGAATGACCATATGGGTTGGGACCAAAGTCATAGAACACCTAGTATACGATGGCACCTCAGATCTAGACATTTTTTTTCAGAATATGGAAGAAACTGTGGGAGAAGATCAAATAATCTCGGTACTAGATATATCTTTCCAGAACACCCCCACCAGATGGTGGGCTACTCATAAATCCACACTCATAACTTGGGATGAGGTGAAGCAATCTCTCAAGTACAGGTTCTGGAATAGGGAGCAGTTAGAATCAGAAATGTAGATGGATCTCCACGTTGTGCAACTATTCAGTGGAGAATTGGACCCTAGGATACACATTCAATAGTGCATGGCACAGTGGTAGGATGCAAAGATACCCTCTCACTTCTGGGTTCAGGTATTCCTCATTCTCTAGGCCCAATCCCGAAAAATTGGTTTGTACATGAGGAAACCAGAAGACAGACCAACGACTGGCAAAAACTAGCAGCTCAATTTTGCAAGGACTTTTCATTCACAAGTAAGTGCCCTAAACTCAAACCAGCTCTACAAAAGATTCAATAACTTCTGTTTACATCCAATAGAAAAAAAATATCAAACCTTGTAGTGTGTCCCAAGCATACCCAAGAGCTTCAGACTAAATACCACTTACCCTTGATGGACAAGCTTGTAGAATTCTACCAGATTACCAAGGACTTAGAAAGTCTAGATGAACTAGAAGGATTGAGAAACCTAGCCATCAAAAAGACAGAGGGGAGTAGAGAAATCCAAAATACCATACCTAGCCAGACCGATAGTTCCTATAATCACCCATTAAAATTGAAGAGACTCAATATATGGACCAAAGAGAAACCTGAGATAAACATGGTGGGAGATTACTGGGATGAGAAAACCAGTAAGGAAATATAGAGTTTACTACGAGAATATGAAGATTTGTTCCCAAATACTTTTTCAGAATTGAAGGGAATCAAAGGAGTTATGGGAGAAATGAATATTGAGTTAAAACTAGGATCCAAGCCTGTCAGACATAGGCCATACTGTCCTAACACAAGAGTAAAAGAGAAAGTCAATAAGGAGATTGATAAGATGTTAGAAGAAGGTCTCATTTTTCCGGTAGAAGAAGCATAATGGGTCAACCCGATAGTCATTCAAATAAAGAAATACATTGAGGATATTAGAGTCTGTGTGGAATACATAAGCCTCAACTCTGCTTGTGTGCATGACCCTTTCCCAACACCCTTTACCGATGAGGTCCTAGAACAGGTTGTGGGGAAGGAATCATACTCATTTATAGATGGATTTTCAGGATACCATCAAGTTAGGATTGCTGAAGAGAACAAGATAAAAACCACTTTCATTACCGAAAGGGGATCTTTTTCATACAATGTGATTCCATTTGGTTTAAATAACGCCCCCATTGTTTTGTCTAGGATTGTGATAGAATCCTTTAGAGAGTTCATTCACAAGTTCATAGAAGTATATATGGATGATTGGACAATATATAGCTTACTTAAGGACCATGTAGCACTGCTAAGGATAATGTTTGACAGATGCTGAGAGTTATAGATCTCATTAAACCTCAGGAAATGTATCTTCTGTATGCCACATGGAAATTTGTTGGGCCACATAGTCTACCAAGAAGGAGTATTGGTAGACCCAGCTAAAGTTGCGATCATTGTGAATATTTCACCAGCTATGAGTGCTAAACAACTATGCTCTACACTTGGACACACATATTACTATCACAGGTTCATCCAAAGATATGCCAACATTACTGCACCTCTGGAAAACCTCTTGATAAAGGCTGAAACGTTCCAATGGACTCCCGAATGTGATAAAGAATTTGCGACACTTAAGGAGAAGCTCATTACAACACCGATTCTGATATTCTCAAACTAGGATAAGGAATTTCACGTCCATGTGGATGCTTCAGGAATTGCCTTAGGGGCTATCTTAATGCAACCTGGAGATGGAGCTATGGATCACCCTATCTACTTTGTGTGTCGGAAGCTATTGCAAGAAGAGCGCAACTACACAATGACATAACGAGAAGGCTTAGCCATGATCTACACTTTACAGAAATTTAGACATTATCTGTTAGGGTCTCATTTCAAATTCTTTACTGATCATTCAACATTAAAATACCTAGTTAACAAACCTATGTTGGAAGGGAGAATTTGTAGATGGTTGTTGTTATTTCAAGAATTTTCCTTTGAAGTCATCATCAAGATAGGACAATGCAACATCGGACCCGACCATCTACCCAGACTAGAGTCAGGAGAAAGTGGCAGAGAAGTGGATGACCAACTCCCAGATGCAGATTTTTTTAGGATCAAGGCCATACTAGAATATCTGGAGGACATAGCAATCTTTTTCAGTACATGGGCCTATCCTGAAAAATATTTTGCAACCTAGATACACCATATGGTTGTCAGAGAAGTATATTATCAGCTGATTGTCGGACAATTGTATAAACTAGTACTAGACAACATCCTCAGACGATGTGTCCTGGATCATGAAAGGCAGGATATACGCTGGGAATTCCATGGTGGAATTGCAGGAGGACATGTAGGATGAAAGGAAACAACGCAAAAATTTCTACAGGAAGGACTGTGGTGGGCAACACTTTTCAAATATGCAAAAGCATACTTCATATCGTGTGATGGTTTTCAAAGAGTGGGCAAGCTCACACCAATATTAACTTCCATTACAACCCGTTAGAGTGCTATAGGCATTTGAGAAATGGGTCATTGACTTCATTGGGTTAATCAACCCCACAACTAAACGTTCGAAGGAAATGTACATCATTACCGCAACTAAATACTTTAATCGTTGGGCAGAAGCAACAAGAGTATAGGACTGTTCGACAGATAGTGTTGTCAGGTTCATTTTTGAAAATATCATTACTCGCTTTGGATGTCCCAGGAGCCTAACCAACGATCAGGGAACTCATTTCATTAGCAACACTATAGCAACACTTACAACATAATTTATGATTCAACATCACAAGAGTAGTCCGTACCACCCATAGGCCAATGGAACAGTCAAATACTTCAACAAAATCCTGGAAAAGGGACTAACAAAGGTCTATTGCACAAACTGAGAGGACTGGGATGATAGATTTCCAGCGGTACTATGGGCCTACAGGAAAACCATGAGGAAAATCCACAAATACACACCGTTCTATCTTGTTTACGGAAAAGAGGCAGTGGTTCCCATAGAGTTCATCACTTCAAGTCTGTATATTGCACAAGCCACATGTATGACAAACGAAGAATCGGTGGCGCAGAGACTTGCAGAGGTACAAGAACTCGAAGAAACCAGATTTCTAGTAGAATTCCATCAGTCGGTTGAAAAGGCAAGATAAAAATCTTGGCATGATCGACACATTAAGACCAAGGTATTTACACAAGGGGACAAGGTGTTACTCTACGACAACCAACACCAGAAGCTTCCTAGCAATATGCATATGCACTGATTGTGTTATAACCCTAATTTGCACTAGACATGCATACTTGGCATCATGCCATCTCATTTTCCATTTTTTCCAATCCACTACTAAACAACTCTTCTTAAAAACACCCTTTTTGAAGGCACACATGCCCTGCTCCACTACTGCATGTGTGCATATGCTAGCTGACCCACTACAACCCATGTATACCTACAAAAGAATGAAAAATAGAAAGTTGCAAACGAAATAAAAATTTTTGGGTAGGTTTCCTAAAACTATTTGATCACCTACATCCAGTCATTCAACCAAATACCTATCCCTTTTTAGCCTATAAAAGAAGGGGTAGGGGTCCCATTTGGGAGGAATAAAATAATTGTAAAGAAACTCTACCCGATTTTGCATTCCCTTTGCCCCAACCTTTTGCAACCATTGTGTGAAGAGAATCATATAAAAAAGTAGTTGGAGCACAGTTGAAGAGGATCCTAGGACCAGATTCAAGGAGCAGTGGCTGATCTCACTATTGTAAGGTTCTCTTGTGATATTAATAAAAATAAGTACTTTTCCCGTCCCTCCATATGAGGTTTTTTAATGTGTAATATTGATTATATTTTGATAAAATCTCTAACCCATTAGTTCATAGATCATATGCATGTTTGGAGTTCTTTGTTTGTTTGTTTATGAATGCAGGTAAGATTTGGGAGGAGATTTGCAGTTAAGGAGCGACCAAACGTTAAAGGATCGACATCAAACACAGAAACTAAGGTACAGTAACTTGATCTTTTAACCTTATATTTACATATGAATAATGGAGTTTATGATTGGGATGATGGTAAGAAGTAGGAGACTTTAGGTCATTTCTATGCATTACAAAACCCTTAATTATAGCCTATAGGGGGATTTCCCACCCACAAAAAAATTTGCGACCGTACTGGGGAAATCTCTAGGGTTTTTGGGGATAATTTTTGGGTGTTTTAAATTGGTTTTATTAAATTTTTTTCCGAGTTTCTGCAAGAGTCTGTTAGGGTCCTAACCCACACATAGGTAGATCAATATATTTGGATGTAATAAAGGTCAATATTAATAAGGCCTTTCAATAAAATAGAATAAGGCATATGTAAGAAGACCTAATAGAAGCTTCCGCTTCTAGACGGATCTTCCTCTAGATGCTTCTCTTGATAGACATATTTAGTATAAATAAGGGTCAAGGGTATGAAAACCCTAGCTTGGAGATTATTGTAACAAAGTGCTGCTCGACTGGAGGTTGCCCCCTTGAAGAGGCCCGTGAACATTGCTTTCTGAATCAAAGTGCTATTTATGTTGTTGTTCTTACATCATTACTGTGTTATTGTGGAGATTATGCTGGTTGTATTATTGTTATTTTGCCATTTCTAGCATTTTATTTCTATTTTGCATATTTATTATATCTGGTATCTTGCAAGTGGTATCAGAGCACTTTCCTTGGCATAAATTGTGGGAATTTTTTTTCCAGGGTAGAGACGTATTCCGATGTCTTTAAGCCACATATATCTATCGTTACACGCATAAACCCACAGTTGAGGGATTCATACACGTAGGAAATACAAGTGGTTCTTAAGCGCACATCTGTTGGCCACCCTTGTAACCCCTGTTGGTACCCCTTCGAGCGGTAGTGCATCAGACAACACCTATGTATGGATCAGCCTAGATTTCCTAAAGCCCTCTTTAGATAAACCTATTGGTCACTAGAATGCTATAGTGTCACCAAGAACAACACTCGAGAATATACTCTCTAGTACCTGGGTAGTCGGGTAGTACGGCTAAGGGTACGGTCTATCCTCCGTAGTTAGTGCCCTGAGATATTCGGCCAAGTACTACTGTTGGAACCTGCACGTATATAGAGAGCTATAGCACAGGGAAAACCCTTGTCTGTAGAACCCTTGAATACCTAACCCTTGGGGGATAGAAACATAAACAAATTAAAATAGACCAGATCTATTTCCGTGCAATTGTGTTCGGGTTGCCAAGTAAATACACATGTCTTTCTAGTTAAGCATATGGGGATTTCATCACTGCAATATTCTTCAGACCAGAGTATAACTCCATAGGTGTAAAAGAAAATAAAAAAATAAAAAAATTAGAAAATGTTTCACCATTATTTGAAACCTATTCCATTGGATTCATATCTTCGCCCTTATCACATTCATCCATATCATTTTTCGGCAAAATTTTGACCCCGCCTGCCCCTTTTCAGTTCACCCATCCTCATGGCCCATACCTGTAGCCAAGATCTAGAAACTCACTTCAACACCTTGCAATCTGGTTTCCTCGAGACCCAAAAAGAAGTGAAACAAGTCAGTGCTACTGTTTCCTCCATTTATTCATCCATCAATACAACCATAAATACAACCATGCGGTCCTCAATGGAGGAAGTCAAACAAGAACTGACCACCCAACTTGAATCTGTCTTTGCATCACTCTGCACCAAACTGAAGATCCCTACAGATGACCCTTTCTCTGAAGCACCTCCAAAGACCGAAGGCGAACATTCCTCCCATTCCCATACCTTTCAGCCCCATCACTTTCAACGTGACCTACGCCTTCCGCGGGTGGATGTGACCAAATTTGATGGCTCAGACCCCACTGGTTGGGTCACCCAAATGGAACATTATTTCTCTTTATACGACATCACAGATGACTTGGACAAACTCCGATATGGTGTTCTCCATCTAGATCAAGAATGTTGGCAATGGTGGCAATGGAGAAAAACTTCCCGTCAAGGGTATATTGCTTGGACCCAATTTATGACTGAGATTTATGAACACTTTGACATGGACACCAACCATTTTGGCCATTTGACAAAGTTGAAACAATCCAGAACAGTATAAGACTTCATAGCTTCCTTTGAGCACCTGGATTTTCGAACAGAGGGCATGGTGATACTTTCTTTCGAGAGTGTTTTATCAGTGGCCTCAAGGAGGAGATTCGGGCCCATGTCCTCATGGATCGACCCTCGAGTTGGGTGGAGGCTACTAAAAGAGATAAAGAATCACAATAGGTTGTATCCTCTCAAAATTGAAAACCCTCGTTTATCCCTTGCCCTAAATCCATCACTCCCACTACTCCCCCAGCCCCATTAAAGATCCAAAAATTGACTAGGGATGAAATGCCTGAACGCCAAATCAAAGGCCTTTGTTATAATTGTGATGACAAATATTTCCCGGGCCACAAGTGTAAAGAACAAATTTTTTTTATGGCCATCTCTGAGGATATTTCAGAAGAGAATTTTGAAACTCCCCTTGTGTCTGAGTCATCTGAAATCACTGACATAACCCCTCCCTTAGACCCTCCCAAAGTAGTACCCATCATTTCCCTCAATTCTCTCACTGGATTCTCTGCTCCCCAAACCCTCAAGTTAATCGGTTACATCAAGCATCAGAAGGTCATCATTCTGGTTGATAGTGGAAGCACCCATAATTTTATTCATCGCCGCATTGCCCAAGAATCTCATTGCTACATCCATGCTGTCAACAATTTCCAAATCATGATTGCCATTGGTGGTTCCATGAAATGTGGAGGGTGCTATGAAAATGTGCGTTTCCAAATCAGTGACTACCACCTAAAATCCCATATGTTTGCTATCGACATGGGTGGTTGTGACATTGTGCTGGGTGTAGACTAGCTAAGAACTTTGGGTCCCATTCTCATGGATTTTAAGGCATTAACCATGCAATTCGACTAGGAAGGCCACCAATATAAATTCCAAGTTATCACTACTGGTTCACCTGAGGTCATTAGTTCCCATCGCATGGAAAAGCTGCTCAAAAAAGGTCATTCTGGTGTGATTGCCCAACTCCATGCCATACAAGCAACAGAGACATCCCCGGTGCTGCATGACCTCCAAGCCCTCCTTTCTAAACATCAAATGGTATTTTCCACTCCCCAAGGCCTCCCTCCTTCCCGCGGTGTTCATGATCACTCCATTCCCCTTGTACCCAGAATCCTTCCTCCTAATATCCGTCCATATCGCCACCCCTTTTCACAAAAAAATGAAAATGAGAAAATGGTCCAGGAACTCCTTAATGCAGGCATTATATTCCCTAGTACGAGCCCTTACTCTTCTCCTATAGTCATGGTCCTGAAGAAAGAAGGTTCTTGGAGAATGTGTCCTAACTTTCGTGCCCTCAACAAACTGACCATTAAAGACAAATTTCCCATTCCTTTCATTGATGACCTCCTAGATGAATTGAGTGGTGCCCAATTCTTTACTAAACTTGATCTTTTCTCAGGCTATCACCAGATACGTATGAAAGAGGCAAACATTCCCAAGACGACCTCTCACACTCATGAGGGCCACTATGAGTTTTTGGTCATGCCCTTTGGCTTGTGTAATTACCCCTCCACCTTCCAAAGCCTCATGAATCATGTCTTCCATCCCTTTCTCCGTCATTTTGTCTTCTTTTTCTTTGATGATATCCTCATCTATAGAAAAACCTGGACAAACCATCTTACTCATGTGGATCAAGTTCTCCATCTACTCTCTTATCACCAAATTTTCCTGAAATAGTCTAAATGTGCTTTTGGTGCCTCAAAAGTAGAATACTTGGGTCATCTGGTTGGAAAGGATGGCGTCAGGGTGGATCTAAAAAAGATTGAAGCTATGCAAGACTGGCCTCACCCAAAGACTCTCAAAATATTGCGTGGATTTCTGGTCTTAACAGGGTATTATCGAAAGTTTGTTAAGAACTACGAAAAGATTGCAGCACCTCTCACTGCTCTCCTAAAAAAGAACTCTTTCACTTGGACTCTATCTGTTGCTCAAGATTTTCAAACCTTGAAGATGACCATGTGCACCACTTCGGTTCTGGCCCTTCCTGATTTCACAAAGACCTTTGTGTTGGAATGTGATGCCTCAGGGAAAGGAATCGACACTATCCTTATGCAAGAGGGTTGACCTTTGGCCTTCACCAACAAGCAACTGTCTGAAAGGAATATGGGAAAACCCATTTATGAAGAGGAAATGTTGGCTATTCTGCACACCGTTGATCTGTGGCACCCTTCATGATCACTCCATTCCCATTGTACCCGATTAGCTCCAAGCTGTGTGCCAGGAATGGCTTCAAGATCCCAAAATTTCACATCTGATCCAACAATTGCAGACCAAGGCTCCGGCTCCCCCAGGGTACTCTTGGCTCCAAGATGAGCTTCAATACAAAGGCCATTTGTATTTAAGTAAACAATCAAAGCTTAAATCCATGGTACTTGTTCGTGCTCTTTTCGTCAATGAGTGAGCAAAAAGCGAGCACTTACATGCCTAGTTGGGCTCTTCTAGTCATGACAGCTGCAATGCAAAAGGTTAGAAAGAAAATAGTAA
>JZKD02S0175763.1:0-13456 GCA_000966675.3 Picea glauca
TTTTATGGTAAACATAATTCCAAAGTATTTATGGTGTGCACGAGACAAAGTCTAATGAGGGGAACAAAGTTATTTAAAAGGGTTACATAAGACAATTGAATAAGATCAAAGTTTTTATTCATGGTGCACATAAGGAAAACTTTTTGTGGAGTGTGCATAAGATAAAGTGTGCACATTAAGACAAACTTTTATGGTACACATAATTCCAAAGTATTTATGGTAAGATAAAGTGTGCACATTAAGACAAACTTTTATGGTAAACATAATTCCAAAGTATTTATGGTGTGCACGAGACAAAGTCTAATGAGGGGAACAAAGTTATTTAAAAGGGTTACATAAGACAATTGAATAAGATCAAAGTTTTAAAAGTTTAAAATATATCACATCCAAAGTTTTTAGAGGTGGGACATATCGCACCTGAATTTTAAAGAGTTGTGAAATAGCACATAAGACAAGGAACGAAACTCCCAAGCTTATAAAGGCCATGCCATAGTTGAACCTGGTCCAGGAATTGATATTGAAGGTCTTGAACAAGTTTTTATAGATGTCTCGTGCATGTTTTTATAGAACAAGTTTTTGGAGATGATCATGGTCATTTCTCGAGGCGAACTATTTGAGAAATTTAGGGAAGGTTTGGAAAATGCTAGCTTCTCTTCAAATGTACCCATTGGTTCTCTTGATTATGTTGAACAATCAAACAATACTAGATGTGTTGTCAAAGACACTATGGAGGAAATCTAAATAATAGGAAACTCCTCTATATTATAATATAAACTTCTTTATGAAGCATTCGAAGCCTAAGGAAATGTAACTATGTCGTAAAAATGATATTTTGAGGCTATTACATTGGCTATATCACTTTTTTGGAATGATGTTGTATACTATTGTAATGGGGAAGTTTCTCATACTTAAGTTGGTAAATACACATAAGCAATGGAAGGATGCGACACATATATTGAGGTATGTATAACACTTCTAAAGGGGATTTTACACATGAAAAGAAACCTAAGAAGGAATCCATAAAAGCCACCATATTATGTACTATCTTTTTGTGTCCCTTGGGAACTAATATGTTATCTAAGGAGATAAGTTTGAGATGAATTCATTTTTTTGAAATCCAAAAATCACATTAAAAAATATATTCCATGGCCATATCACAACTACATGAAATATTTCTCATTTTTTTTAATATAGTTTACAATTTGCTTCTTCACTTGTAAATATGCCTATCAAAACATCATATAAAAGGGTTAAGTAGCTATTCACAAGAGGGCCTTTCACATTTAAAAAGGGGGATAAATATTTTATCACTACCCAGATAAGGTTCAAATGATATCACCTAAATAGAGCCAAAGTCAAACCTAATGAGATCTTGGATCCAGTTTTGGTTGTAGTCTTATTTGGAATAAATTGGTAACTGAAGATGTAGGTATAAGTGATCGATAAAATTAGATATGAAGGATTATTTCATTAAAGATGGAGAGAGAAGAATTCCAAGAGAATATTTTGAAGGTGAAGACGATGATATGGATGGCTATGCCATGAACTTAACAAAAAATGTTAATCATGTGAACCCTCAAATTGTGTCATAAGTTGAAGTCTCTTTTTTATTTACCTTAATGGGTGGCATCTAATTGTCTATTGTTAGATGGAAATATGACACAAGTGACATAATTGTAAATTAAGATTGTGGAAAAGATGACATAAAGAATTCAAAAGTCCCTAGGTATCCTAAGAGTTAGTATGACTTAAAATGCCAATAGTGACCAAGAATTTTCATAAATAGAGTCACTGTATTTGTTGTGGGAGGGGGGAGGGTTTGGATCTTGTAGATTTCATGTAATATTGTTGGAATTTTTAATGAGGAGAAGAATATTTTGTCCAAGCCTTTTTCTAGAGAACTCAAATTACTATGTGTATCTTCTATGGGCTATTCTTCTACTTTTTCTCAGCATTGGAGTTGAGTAAGAATCTATCTCACACTATATACTATTATTTTGTGTAGCCGTTGCATTCTTATTTCTGTTCTTTGGAAATGTTTATCTGAATTTGTGAGCATAGGATTGTATATGGTTATTTTAATGATGGATTGTTTTGGGTTTACAATCATTTACTCATATTCTTGTCTTTGTTTTTAATGAAGTATTAATGGGTCATCAAAAGGAGCATGTGTGGTTCTATTCTTACTTTCTGATCACTATTAGTCATGTTAGAATGCATGAATTTTCATTTCAGATTAGTTTCATTTCATTCTTTAGTTTAAAAAAACATCAATGTTGGACCAGGTTGCGACCAATAAATCCAAAAATTAGTAATGTCTGTTGGGATATAATCGATATGGATTCCCTATTCCAAATGGTGAGGAGTATAATTGGGACATTTCACCAGGGGTAACCCTTGTTGTTGACTAAGGTAATTCCTACTAGTCAACATAATTGGCACTGGAAGGAGGGCCAAATGACAAGGCTTCCCACATGGATCCATTTAAATAAATTTATTTAACTGTTCCATGGATTCTCTCCATATATTTGTACGTGATCAGGTGACATACCCAAAAATATAGTTGATATCTTTTCAAATTTGAATTTCTATGGTGAAGGGAAAGTCTTTGCATTAAGGAACCTTAATCAATTTAACATTACATGTCATAATCTTAAAATTGTTTGAGACATTGCAATATGTCGATTGTTTACCCTCGCGTTTGAAGGATGAGTCAAGGCCTGGTATAGGACATTATCAACCAAATCAATTCATAGTTGGAGAGAATTCATGGAATTTTTTATCACTCCTCATGAAAATTATAACTATGAATAACTCTTTAGTGAACTTGAAGGAATATGTAGGAACATAGATGAACCTTTGGATTGTTTATTTCAAAGAGTTATGGAAATCTACTGTAGGTTTCCTAAAAATGAAAATATTCTGATAAAGAAGTCCTTGACCGATTTTTGTACCTTCTCTTTATCCCTAAAGAATATGAATTATCCTCAGATAATGAGAAAAATGTATATAATCCTAGGTGTTTCCTACTTGATATATTATCCTCATTGATATTTGAGACAAACCCATTAAAAATACTGCTAAGGGAGGTAGAATCACTAGAACACAATTATTTTCCACTTGTTGAAACTAATAATTTGGGAGGCACTTGCCTACAAAATATTGTAGAAGAAAACCATCTAGATAATTTAAAGGTTTCTAACCTACAATAAATTATTTCTTGGTGCTCTAATTCAGATTTACATAATTAGAATTCATCCACCTCCAATCATAAGGAATTCATTTCACTTATAGATACCTCACATGATGGTCTTTGGGTCTCTCGTATTATGTAACCTGAATTCAAAGAACAATTCAAGGGTAGTACTTTAAAATATGTTTTCAAACCTATATTTAAAAAAGAATCAATTTATAGGGATGCTATAAATTTGATTTATAATTTAGCATTGGAAAACATAGAGCCTATATCCTCCAATAAAAATCATGATCCAAGGAAAGAAGACAGATAAGACATGATTTCTAACCAATACTTTGTAATTGAAATAGAGGAATTTTCATCATAATTTAGAAACTCCTTGAGATCATAGTAGGAATAGACTAATGATGTTCCTTTTGGAATTGTATCAACTATTCACCCTAAATATTAGGAGAATAATGAATACACTACGATATTTGCAAACCCACTTTCTAAAGAAATAAAGTCCCTTTCAAAGTCTAAAAATTTCTACGCCCTCTACATGAATATGTTTGATAATGTTCACTTCAGGAAAATCCACCGTCTTATCAGGAAGTAGTACTTTTATGTCCCTTTTTCAGGAATAAAACACTAAGTGGTGAGGGAGACTGAGAATATTTCCAAACCTTGGTTGATTAAAGATACACTAATGGTAACATTTCATTCGGTGTGCACAATTTCAAAAACTCTTTGTTATCAAAATTTCTAGAATATAATGAAACAAAGGTTGATCACAATAAACCTGTGTTTAATGACTATGTTTCTTTTTTGAAAATGAATTCAAAAATAGATATATCATTCATTAATCATGTACAATATGGAACTACTAATCTCTATGAACATAAGCCAGTGGTAGAAGGGACAAATAATGAAGTACATAAACAATTTTTAGATCTATGTGGAGGAATAAATAATAGATCTACAAACCTTCATCATGCAGAATAAAGGAAATGACAAGTTGACCCATGAAGCATTATCAACTAGATTTGTTTTAGAATCACAAGTTAATCTGTAGGAGAAGGTACTTATCTTATCTTCAGATTCCTTTTCAATACTACATCATTTCCAAAATTATTTTGATGATATTATCCGATATTTCTTGGAGTTATGTTTTGCCCACAGTTTCCACAAACAAGTAAGTATCTAATGATTTATGTTTTGGACCAACTTCACGATAGTTTGATTATTTCCATTAAACATTACATAATACCTTATTTTCCTGAACCTACATAATTCCACAATATCCCTATATACATTGACGTTATTAAATGGTTACATTGGCTTTACGACTTCACATAACATTTGCGGAGCCAGTGTAGGTTAGGGTAGAAGTAACATAGCTTTTATTTTCATTCCTATTTTCAAAAAAATATTTTGGCTTATTTTTGTTTCTTAAATAAAATCCAATAGATGTTTTATTAGTGACGTAGGCGCGCTCACGAGGCACGTCCACTCACAGGATCTTTCCTCCTTCCTCGGCCCGAAGAACTAAAAGGTTCTTCTATTTCCCTATCGGGAAATTTTCCACCCACAACAACTAAACATGGGGTCTCCCTTTCTTCTAAACCAACGCGAGCATTTTCTTGTTGTCGGGTTTCCTTCTATCGAGATTTTGACATTTGCAATGTTCAAACAATTTGGTTTATCGATCCCCGGTCCTCGATCCGCTCCTTTGTTGCCTTAGCCCCTCCTGGCTAAGCCTTTAGTCCACGCGACCGCTTTCCACAAGACCACAGCCTTATATTCCCTCGTCGGGGCTATGGGATTTCAAATGTTGAAAACCCCTTGCCCACGGGATTCCCGACTTCTCAAATCCTGATTCTCCGTTCTACTGGCAGCTGGTTCCCTTAATGACGCTTCCCTTTTTCCCGACGTGCTAACAGCTGGCCACATGGTGCACCTTCCTCCCTCGTCGGGGTTTCACGGTTTGCGATTCCAAAATGTGTAAACACTTTGTCACCAGGATCCCTAATATCCTGATGACTCAAACCACGATCAACAACTTCCTGTTGGGATTTTTCCCGATGGCGTTGATTTCCTCCACGCGTCCTCCTTCGATGGACGGTCCTGATTTCTCCGGGGTTTCGTGACTTGTGTTGTCCCAACTTTCTTGTCCTCAGGAACTCTGATTTCCTGATGCCGGATATCCCGACTCTCCTCGAATTCCTGACACCTGTCTCCCTGAATAGACGACTCAGATTATACCGGGGTTCCCCTACGAAAATTCCCGATCTTCTGCTCTCGTGAACCTCGACTTCGTCAGATCTTCTGACACACGTACCAAATGATGGACGGTCTAGATCGAATCTCGGACTTCGCCAAAATGCAAAGTCTAACCACTTCACTTGGGGAAGCCCCGATGACCAAAACTACGATGTCTTCTTAGGGGTTTCCCTCCGCTCACGGGGACTTAAATCCCATGCAACTCCTGTCAACCCGGACGGTTTGACGGGTAACTGACCAACGATCCAACGACCTACAAGCTCTAGAGCTTGAACTCTGAATGCGGCCATAACCTCCTCTCTTCTTTGGCAAATCCAATGGCTGGCGGGATTTCACGAATCCTTTCCACAAGCTCTCAACCATCGATTCCTTTCCCTTGGCAATTCCTTGAGAATGACCAAGTATTTCTCCCCGGAGCTTGTTCGCCTGTGGTGCAACTGTGTAACGCCTGTTTTGAACACTCCCACGGCACAAAACTCCCTATGATTCTCCTCGACGAGCTCAAAAGCCTTATCCCTCCTGAGCTTCACACAATTCCGAGTCTCCACGGAGACTCTTGCACGCACTCCTTGCGTCAATCCTCGAACACTTCTAAGTGTTGAGTTCTTTCGACCCCGCGCACACCTGCAGTAGTAATCCTTCAATCCTTCACTCAGATTCTCAACTGAGACTTACCTTAGCCTGCGCATTCCTTGCACGGCTCCTATAACCCACTTTCACTTCTGGGTGAATGAGAACAAGAGCTAAACTATCTGAACCTTCTGTCAACGCACTCCTTGCGAACGAATTCAACTGCACTCCTTGCAGGAATCCTTGCTCAGATAGAGAAACAATTGAAACTCATTCCACTTCCTCTCAGACTTCAATCTCAACACATGAAATCATATACACAGCATAAAAACAAATGCATAATAGGAAGTAAATACTCATGAGCATAGCATTCAACATACATACACAGAGAACAAACACAACTCCATGAATTTGAATTAAACTCTTCTATTAATTCAAGCTCTATACATGGGTGTTTTNCAACCAAATCAATTCATAGTTGGAGAGAATTCATGGAATTTTTTATCACTCCTCATGAAAATTATAACTATGAATAACTCTTTAGTGAACTTGAAGGAATATGTAGGAACATAGATGAACCTTTGGATTGTTTATTTCAAAGAGTTATGGAAATCTACTGTAGGTTTCCTAAAAATGAAAATATTCTGATAAAGAAGTCCTTGACCGATTTTTGTACCTTCTCTTTATCCCTAAAGAATATGAATTATCCTCAGATAATGAGAAAAATGTATATAATCCTAGGTGTTTCCTACTTGATATATTATCCTCATTGATATTTGAGACAAACCCATTAAAAATACTGCTAAGGGAGGTAGAATCACTAGAACACAATTATTTTCCACTTGTTGAAACTAATAATTTGGGAGGCACTTGCCTACAAAATATTGTAGAAGAAAACCATCTAGATAATTTAAAGGTTTCTAACCTACAATAAATTATTTCTTGGTGCTCTAATTCAGATTTACATAATTAGAATTCATCCACCTCCAATCATAAGGAATTCATTTCACTTATAGATACCTCACATGATGGTCTTTGGGTCTCTCGTATTATGTAACCTGAATTCAAAGAACAATTCAAGGGTAGTACTTTAAAATATGTTTTCAAACCTATATTTAAAAAAGAATCAATTTATAGGGATGCTATAAATTTGATTTATAATTTAGCATTGGAAAACATAGAGCCTATATCCTCCAATAAAAATCATGATCCAAGGAAAGAAGACAGATAAGACATGATTTCTAACCAATACTTTGTAATTGAAATAGAGGAATTTTCATCATAATTTAGAAACTCCTTGAGATCATAGTAGGAATAGACTAATGATGTTCCTTTTGGAATTGTATCAACTATTCACCCTAAATATTAGGAGAATAATGAATACACTACGATATTTGCAAACCCACTTTCTGAAGAAATAAAGTCCCTTTCAAAGTCTAAAAATTTCTATGCCCTCTACATGAATATGTTTGATAATGTTCACTTCAGGAAAATCCACCGTCTTATCAGGAAGTAGTACCTTTATGTCCCTTTTTCAGGAATAAAACACTAAGTGGTGAGGGAGACTGAGAATATTTCCAAACCTTGGTTGATTAAAGATACACTGATGGTAACATTTCATCTTGTGTGCACAATTTCAAAAACTCTTTGTTATCAAAATTTCCAGAATATAATGAAACAAAGGTTGATCACAATAAACCTGTGTTTAATGACTATGTTTCTTTTTTGAAAATGAATTCAAAAATAAATGTATCATTCATTAATCATGTATAATATGGAACTACTAATCTCTATGAACATAAGCCAGTGGTAGAAGGGAAAAATAATGAAGTACATAAACAATTTTTAGATCTATGTGGAGGAATAAATAATAGATCTACAAACCTTCATCATGCAGAATAAAGGAAATGACAGGTTGACCCAAGAAGCATTATCAACTAGATTTGTTTTAGAATCACAAGTTAATCTGTAGGAGAAGGTACTTATCTTATCTTCATATTCCTTTTCAATACTACATCATTTCCAAAATTATTTTGATGATATTATCCGATATTTCTTGGAGTTATATTTTGCCCACAGTTTTCACAAACAAGTAAGTATCTAATGATTTATGTTTTGGACCAACTTCATGATAGTTTGATTCTTTCCATTAAACAGTACATAATACCTTATTTGCCTGAACCTACATAATTCCACAATATCCCTATATACATTGAGGTTATTAAATGGTTACATTGGCTTTACGACTTCACATAACATTTGTGGAGCCAGTGTAGGTTAGGGTAGAAGTAACATAGATTTTATTTTCATTCCTATTTTCAAAAAAAAAAATTGGCTTATTTTTGTTTCTTAAATAAAATCCAATAGATGTTTTACTAGGCTTTTTTTTTTCATGTTACTGCACTTTAATTCTAGTTTCTTTTTACATAGGATTTTTGTCCTTTTGAATAATACATTTTTCTTTCTTTTTGAACTTGAAGTTTGGCTAGAGTTTTGTTTCCCTCTAATTTATAAGTAAGACACGTGTATAATCCTTTTGAAAAGACTTGAAAGAATATTTTCCTTGATTCAATGGCATTCACCTTATCATCGACAACCAAGAATTGGTAATCCAGAGATCACAATTAGGAAATTTTGAATAGGTATTTGTAATATAAGACATTGCATTATTGGGAAAGTTGGGACATAATATCCATGAGTTCCCAAATGAACAAGTGTTCCCTACAACATTGAATGGCTTACCTTTCAATTTTTTTTGCACATGATCAAAGAATAATACTTAGGGTACTAACTGTCTAAGCCCTCTTTTCATAATGAGAGTGTTATCACCTTAAAATCACTCATCACGATATATAGGTGATCACTGGAGAAGTCATTAATTTGATACACCAAATGGAATACTCACAACATTAACATACCTTATTCAACAAATCATGAAAATATGAAAAGTGGGTCTTTATAACTCCATGTGACCTATTAGAGAAAATTTAGCACCATTCGTGCACACTTGCACAAACTGCAAAAGGAAATTTAGCATGATCTGCACACTTTAGTGTGACTATCTCTGGAGAAATCTACATGGATCTGAAAAATGGTGCATTAATGAGGCTTCCCACATTTAACATAACCTCAACTCAGTGTACTTGAAGAGGTCAACCCTTCAACTCTAAAAAATAGCTTTAGGACCACTCAAAGTATAGGGGATCCACACCTATAAGGAATCCCCTTTCACACATATAACTAAACAATTAATGACTTGAAGGAAGCCTACATAAAGAGGCCATGGGTATACATTCAAGAAGAGGAAATAAATGTAAGGTTATGTTGGTGGTATGAGCTCAGAGAATCCTCCTTTCTCTTAAGTTCATTCATACTCTCATAGCCATTGTTGTTTGGTGCATCAAACCTTTCACCTATTGAGATATTTTATGCACTTCTTCACCGTTTCACTTTGTTTGAGAGACAGAAAGAAGAAGGGGTTCTAGTGGGAACAACAAGGACCCTCCCAAGGAGGAATAAGAGAGCTCATTTATTCTCACATGACCCTCTGTGGTATTTTTAATACAAGTCGAATCCATTTGTAAAAACACTTGATTTTTTTTATTATTTTTTAGCTATTGTATTTTACTTTTCAGGTGTCTATTTATTTGTGTTTACTTCTATTATATCTCGTGTTATGGTTCACTAAACTCTAACTAATATCCTTTGGTGTTAGTATAGCCTTCACTAAAACTTAATGGCTTCTATTTGCTCACCCTTATGAAACAATCAACCAAACATATTGACGACTCCAATGTGGTTCCAAAGTCAAATTCTCCCACTGTAGGCTTCAAGAGCCCATTTTCTCAATTTTCTGGTCTTGTAGGTCATCAAACCAACCTCCCTGAGTAGTTAGATAAAGCATTTAGGATCCCATCACTCCAAAATCTATATGGAATTTTTCCTACGTCGTCGTTTTTGAATCAACATGACTATTGAAGGAATAATCATGCTAAAGTTTGTGATTCACACATGAAACCATGTTCTATTCCTACACGATCAGTGTAGGTCCACATATCTATCATTTTGGAAGCCCACACATAGTAACTTTTCTCATAGGTAGATGGTGGTTCTCATCCTCCCCTCTCAACATGGGTTTAATAGTTATTGTATGTGCTTTGTAAATATGACAAATTCTACTTTGAGTCCTTTCTTGCATAGTAAATTAGCTATGCTAGATACTAAGTAAAAATAAAAAGAACCATAAATATTTTTATTTTTCAACATGAATGGCTAGTCGAAGAATTTGAATTATTAGTTAGATTTGTTTTAAATAATTTCATTTTTTGGGACTAGGAACTCTCTTATTCACCTCTAAGTATTCTCTTCCCCTCACACTCTCTTGAGTGATCTCGAGGAACTAGAAAGGAGAGTGTAAGTTTTTTCCATCTCCCTTGCAACAAACAACATAGGAAGTAAGTTAAAGTGGAAAGTAAGCACCCCATAAATGTGCACATATTCTCTTTATTATTTTCAATTTGATTCAAACAAATCACACCAATTAACTAGGTGAGGCTAAAGCACACGTGCACCTCATAGTTATTTTTTCAAAAGTAAACATACTAGGGTGATAAAGATTTGTAAGGACCCTTAAATTCCCATATCATTGTACAACCTAGGATAGTTTTGATTTTTGCAAAAAAACACCTAGTAAGTTGAAATATTGGTAAGGACCACACATGCCCACATCTTTTACAAACTAAGTATAGTTTTAAAATTTCAAAAGGATTGCATATAAATTTAGTGGTTAAATAAAAAAAGAGTAAGGGACCATACGATGTCCACATGCTACAACTTCAAACATAAACTACTATAGTCTTTTCTCACTTACACGCTTGCACACAAGACACTTTCACACATCAAAAATTTTCTAAACATAACTTGCATTAGAGTATGCTCTCCTCCATGCACCCATAAGAGATCTAGGAGGATCGGAAATAATTAAGTGTTCTAAATAATTTTTCAAAGCACACCCTTAAGCAATGGGATTGGTCCATGAACCCAATCCAAAAACCCTTTTAAAACACAACCATAAGAACTCACTAAAATCCTCTTGGTGAGGTCATAAAACAAAATTTTAGTCTAAGTTAGGATTTCAGGGGTAGGTATGCAAATAACCCCTCGTTATCTCTTTTCCATTCAAAACTTAGTGTTTGACTATTTAGGGAGCTTAAAATCCTCTAATTCAAGTGTTCAAACACCATAAGGAAGGGAGATACTCGTGAAGGGGTGAGTGCCAAGGTCTAGTTGTTTCATGTTCCTTCTTGAGCCACCCAACTCTTGTGAGGTTACTTGGCCCGTGACTAATTTTAGAGGTTGAGAGTCCCTAAGAGGAACAAAAGTTTGCTCACCCAAAATATATCCAAAATACTTGGAATATAGAACAATAATCCATGTAGGACTGTAAATATAAAATAATGTATAAAATATAGATTGATAATGATGAGATGATTTATAATTGAGAATGAGGGTTGTTTATATACCCACACAAGGGTGCCCTTTCAATAATATATGTGTCCTTGATTAGGATGCCATGTCTCTTAATTATGTATTGATTAGTATTTATTATTATTAAAATTTATAATATTGTTTGTATATTCATGTTATTTATGTTCATAACATTGCCTTCCCCTTAAAAATGCTTTGTCCTCAAAGCATAATTATGGAAGACTTATCTCTTGCTCTGGATTATAATATTGTCTCATGATTCTTCATTCTTGAGTTAGTTATTGTTGAAGAACTGAGACAATAGGATCTTCTAATCCCTGAGCAGAACTGTAGAATTGTAAAAGAGTCTTCCCATCCTAATTCGATCTTTAGCAGAACTGGGTGTTTATAGGGTTCTTGGAAAAAACTTGATGTATTTAGACTCCCATGATATCTTCTACTTTGAGCACCACTTGTAGTGGAAGTAATATTCTTCGGCTTATCGGTCATTTGTTTCTGTTCATACATTTATTGGTTGAAGTATCAAATTTTGTGATTAGGATGTTGATAAGGCATCCTTGCAACTTGATCTTTACTTTGTATACTTGTAGCTTTTTCTTGATTAAATTTTGGAATTGATTCATCTTCACACCCCTGGCTTGTTTCTACTTTGACATTTGAATACCTCTTTATATTAGCTAGATTTGTATCCATTTGAGTTGTAAGGTTGACTCGTGTTGTATTAATTCCTGTATCCACAATTGGGATTTTTACATATGAAGACTTATTTAGTTCCTCACTGTCTCTTTCTCAACCAATGATTCTTTGTTGATAAGTTGCTCTAACTTGTTTTGTAGTGACTTCTTATCACTCTTTAACTTTTTAATCTGTGTGAGTAAACTTTGATTATGAATCTTTAGGCGTGAGTTTTCTTCCTTATTTGATTTGTCGAGTTTGTTCTTGTCTTCCTTCTCAGATTCTTCTTCTTTCAACATTCTAATTTGTTCCAATAATATTTGATTAAGGTTCTTTAAATGTGATGTTTCTTCATATTTTTCCGATAATTTCTTTCTGAGATCCTGATTTTCTTGTTCCAACTTTGAAACACATTGTTTTGTATCTTTTGACTTCATGATTTTTGTAAGTAGCTTCTGATTATGATTTCTTAGGCGAGAAATATCTTCATCTTTTTCAATGATGATCTTGTCATTTTCTTTCTGTCGATCCTACAAATTTTGTATTGAATTCTAGTTATATTTGAAGTGTACCATGTTTTAGAATCCTTTTTCTTAAACCCCCTTTTTATATCTTCTCGATTTCAAAAACTACCCTTTTTATATCTTCTCGATTTCAAAAACTACCCTTTTTTTAATTCCATAAAAATAAACCATTTTTTTATGTGGCAATGCTAAGTCAACTTATGTAGGATGGGATGTGTCTTTTATGGATGGAGAATAATTCAAATATCAGTCTTTCTTTAACCTGACTGACTATTATACTAACATCGATGGATATTAAGTGAGGTTCTCTTTAAAAACTTAAAGTTATTCCCCAATCAACATGATTCTTATTAAAATCAAAACTTTTGATGGAAACCGATGGTTTTCTCCAAGAATGATGGTTAAGGACATGATTTGGTGGCCACGCTTCTCTACTTATCGTTTTGGCTTCTCGTTAAGTGTGTATAGTTTTCAACTCTTCATAACAGTTCAAAAATTTCTTATCTCTATTTCCCTCACTTCATGCAATTGCATCCCACGGATATATAGATTCAAAATATTGAACACATTCTTAATAAATTTGACTTTTTTTTTTCTTGATTGGTATTTTTTTTTATGCAGCTTCCTTGCAGGGTCTTGTGGTTGGTTTTTTATCCTTGATATGTTGACTTGGTAAGACTGAATGTATGTCTGGAAATTGTCGTATAGAATAGTTACAATAATTATCTCTCTCTCTCTCTCT
>JZKD02S0175774.1:0-22977 GCA_000966675.3 Picea glauca
CTTCCACACCTCTTCCTCAATGTATACTTTTCTATGCATGGCCCATTTACTCCTTATGTGAGTCGGATTAGCAAGAGTCAATAGCCTGCATCCATTAAAAAAACATTGTCATTGATCCATATATACATAATAATACTATAATCAATCATATGTCACATATGTGTAAAATTAAATACTCAAACAAAATACAATCCACTCCTTGACCCAATCCGGAATCCAAGGAAGTCCATAAATGCCATCAACATCCATAAATTTTCACGTGTCTTGCACACTCAGGTAAACTCGTTAATAACATCTGTCAATACATATATGTCAAATGAAAATAAGTCAGAACACATAATCATCATCATATATAATCCATAATTGAAACAAAATCACAATGTACCATAGTCGGATCACTCGCACGCAAGTGTCCTCAAAGAATAAGTCTATAAAAGTGTGCTCAGTAGAGAAGGATGTTACATACACCCTCTATTTTTTAAAAATCCATCCCGAAGTTTATATAGTAGAGATTACAAGTAAATAAAAGTATCGGACATAGATCTATATGTCTAATATATCAAACAAGTAAGAAAAAATTTGGTGCATATCATATGCTTCCTCCCAGGTAGTTGAGTGTGGACTATAATTGTCCCACTGGACCTTGACCTGATCAACTATTGGATATCATAGCTATCGAATGCGATGGTCCAAAATTCAGATTGGCTCCACCATGATAGCACCCTCATCTGACACCTGCAAAGAAATTATGTCAATAATGTGTGAAGGATCATTAATATAATGTTTCAAAACCAATACATGTAATACATCGCACATACGCCTCAAAGAATCAGGAAAGGATAGTTGATAAGACACGAGTCCTTTCTTTTCCACAACTTCAAAAGGTCCCACAAACCTAGGAGAGATTTTAGCACATGTTATCACTCTGTAATTTCCCAAGGTTGTGAAGGAAACCTAGAGGTAACCACAAAACCACTTTGGAAGCTGGGATCTAGCCCTTCCAACTTCAGAGAAGGATATCTCTATATGATTTAGTTGTGTTCTTTTGAATAATATTAGGCTAGATATTATGTTTCAGTTTCTTAATTTTAGAATTTAATTGGGTTGAAACAAGGGAGATAAGGCATTGGGCAATGGAGTCATTGGCTTAGTTCAATCAAGGCAAGATCTATAGGAAACCTTACAGGGAAGGATAGGAACCTTTGTTTGATTCTTAAGGTTGATAAGTGATTTGAAAGAAAACATGACGGGATCACATTGTACCATAGCAATTAAGAATTCTGGACATGACCCTCAAGAATGAAATTTTTCAAAGCCAGAATCAGAGTGTACATCAAAAATAATTTTGTTCTTCAATTTTCTATTGAATAATTTAGAATGTATGGATAACATAAAAATAACAATGAAAACATAGATACAAAGATAGATGCACTTCACCAACATAAGTGACATGAGAATCCTGTAATTGTTGCAATTGTATTACTAAAGTTTGATCAAAGGAGGCTATGTGAGTTGCTTTACATCTATGAGTCTCTCTTTCCCACTGGTTTGCCCCTTTTGCATTATAATTACATGAATATATAAGAAAATATAACCTCCCCCAATCTGAGGAGGTTGAACCCAACCACCTTCCTCAAAATAGAAAGAGATATGCTGAAATTTTGAACTATCTGCCATGAAAAATGGACCAAACTGCTGAAAAATAGGGTTGCAATAATGAACTCATATCTCCTAGCCCTTTATAGTTGTTTGAAAACTGGAGTATTTTTCTTTATATGACCTCATTCCAAGTAAATACCTCTCGCAGTTTCTTGAAATTCTTTTCCATTTACCCAGTATCTGCTTTACAAAAACAAGTCCAAAATAGAAAAAATGGAAGCCCGAAAAATAGGGCTGAAAGATCCCATATAATCTCCAACTCCATGATACCTATGAGAAAAATGAAAGAGGTTTTTGTTCTTGGGTCCGTGCTAAAGAAAAACCTCTCTCGTATTTTAAAAATTGATCCCCATTTTCCCATACATTTCTCTTGAAGTCGACTGGTCATTTGTTGCTAGGTGCTCTTCACTTATAAAATTTGACTGCCATCTATCCCTTTGAGATTTACTTCTGTCACAAAATATTTGGAAAAATAATAATAAAATTTCCAAATATTTTGATTAAATCCTTAAATGAATTTCATGATTTATAATTTCAACATATTCATTTACATTATTTGATAAACCATCATGTTTTCCAAATCCATGGCTTGCTTTCCAAATCCATGGATTAACAAAACCATGTGTTGTTTTGTTGGTTGGTAAAGTATTTTCACTTTTCCCTTTTACCCATGTAAACTCATTTCCCATCTGTAAATCTCCTTTTACTTTCACCATGTAATTTCTACTTGTAAATTTCCTTTTACTCCTGTAAATATTTGGATGGATTTTCAAAACCATGTGTTGTTTTGATTTTCACCTGCAGTTGTAAATTTAAATTCACATGTACCTGTAAAATATTTTTACACTTGTAACTCTTGTTTGAATTAGCCTCCTATTAGTAAAACTCATTTACATGAATTGCTCAGCCTCCCATCGATAAAAATATTTCATAAATGTATGAAATATTTCTTTATATATTTTCGGGCTCTATAGAATTTTGTTTTCACACATAACTCCATTTACTTTTACCTATAGCTTCAAAAATATATTAACCCGTAGCTTCACAATGTATCCATGTTTTTGAAGAACCCAAGCTGTAACTCCAAAAAATTTAATTAATCGATGGAACCATTAACCTTCTCGGCAATCATTTTTAAATGTAATAGGGAAAATGGTTTTCAGAGGGGGGGGTACGTAGGAAGTGGGTTAGTAGGAGGGGGTTCCAATTTAACGAGAGGGTGACAACTGGTAAAACATGGTAATAGTGAAAACCACTTTTCAGACTCAACCACCCTTTTGGTTAAATGTCGGAGGGGATGGAGGGTCTGAAACATACGCATAACCATTGATTTAATTTGTTCACCAATCTCAAGGCTTTTATATTTGGGAATTTTTAAAAATTAAGTGTGGGGTGGGCCATAGGCTTTGACTTTAGAATTTATGACTTTTGTTGTCATAAAATAAATATTTTTCTAATGTTTTAAAGTTTGGATTTATTATTTCATTTTGAAAATTAATTCAAAATAAATAATTTCTCACTTAGGATTTCTTTTCAGACTTCATATTTCTCTACCTTTGATCTGGATGTCGGTCTAAGGCACCAAATATACCATTGGAAAGCATCTTCTGAGCAATTTTCCATGAAAACACCTGCAACCTATTATGAACTCAATTTATATGTAAAAATCTGTCACGGATCAAAACTATGTTTTGGTCATCAAACTTTAGAAACTAATCATTGTTTGGATAAACAATTTTTTAGGCTATGACACCTAGTGATTCATAGGCTAAATCTTACCAACAGATCCCCAACACAGATAATTGAATAAACAAATTACCTATAATTGATAGGACCCTAACAATGGCGTCAATTGGGGATCACATCCTCCCAGTGATGTGCCAAACAACCTACATCTCCAGTGCCTGATCTGTGGGCTTGATCCATTCACTGAATAATAAACTGAGCCGCAATTTGAACAATTTTTTTGTTGATACAACCATCCTGAGAAATGAAATCTGAAAACACCATTGCAATCTGAAAACTGAAAACAACTCAAACTGCACACTGCTGAAAAGAGATGCTCTGAATGTTGAGCTTATTCATACTCTTATCTACTCTAAGCTGTAAGAAAACTGGTTGAATCAAGTGATATAAAAGATCTAATATATCCAATCAAGTAACCAATTCGACAACTTGACTCCTTGACCATGTTTAAACCACACCAGAAATGGACAATGTAATTACAATGGCAGTTGATGATGGATAAGATCCTTACAGTAAAATCATGATTGAACAATTATGTTGAAAAGAACCTCCATATAGTTTGCTACAGGATCAACAAAGACATGATATATTGGTTGATCTTCCAGGTATTCACTAACCAGTTTAACATGGCTGAGTTTTTCAGTTGTATCCTCAATATTAGACCATGGTTGATCTTCCCCACACGAACTTGGCTCTGCGATCTCCCTTGGTCACTTGGCTGAAGGCCCATGTAATATAGGATAATCCCAACACGAACCGTCGATATAAGTTGGCTAGTCCCAGAAAAATCTGAAGCTCAATCAGTGTGGTCAGGGTTGGCCAGTCATGTATTACTTGGATCCTAGTTGGATCAACATGTACCCCATGCTCATCAACAATGTAGCCCAACTATAGTACCATGTTCATGACAAAACAACATTTTTCCAAGTTGGCATAAAGCTTGTGTTGTTGCAAAGTGCTCAAAACCTATTGAATATGCCGCATGTGCTCCTCCCACATTATTTTGAAGATGAGGATGTCATCCAAATATACTACCACAAAGGATTTGGTGAAGGGTCTCAATACATCATCCATCAACCTCATGAAAGTGGCTAGTGCATTTGTTAAGAAAAAGGGCATGACTAGCCATTCGTAGAGACCTTCTTTAGACTTGAAGGTTGTCTTCCATACATCAGTTGGTTCGATAGGAACCTGGTAGTAGCCAAAATTTAGGTCAATCTTGTTGAAGAACTTTTCCCTCTTCAGTTTTTCAAGAAGGTCATCAATCCTAGGAATGGGGTAGCGGTTCCTGACTGTGATTTTTTTAAGGCTCTGTAATCAATGCAGAGTTGCCAAGTCCCATCCTTCTTCTGCACCAGTACAATTGGGATTCCACAAGGGGAGGATTTGTGCCTTATGTTCCCCTTTTGAAGAAGATCTTGGATCTGACACATGATTTTTTCATTCTCCATTAGTGAGAATTGATAGACTAGTCCATTAGGTAGAGACGCATCGGGGGTCAGATCAATTGGATGCTTGACTTGGAAGTATGTAGGTACCCCTGTAGGTGAGGCGAGATGTCCTTGTATTCTTCCACAATATCATCCACTTGCTTTTGCTGCAAAGAGAGGCGTTATGTAGAGGCCACATATGTGGCAGTGACCTTATGCTTACTATGAGCATGGATCACAAAGAAGACAAACTTCCTGGTCTATGAAATGACCTTACTACATTGCTTAGCAGAGATTAAAGAAATAGAAGTAGGTGGTGCTACCTCTAGGATCCTGTACAATTGTCTACCCAAAGTAATAATAACACTGTAGGGTCTAGACTCATACACATCATGACGCTTCCACAAATATGCTTTTCCTAAAAGAACATCACAAACTTTAAGGGGATAAATATCACATAGTACCTCATCTTTGAAAGGCTTGATGTCATAGGGAAGACGACACTATTGGCTGACATGAATATTTGTTCCTTGGCGAAGCCATCCGATGGTGTAGGGATGCGGGTGTGGTGTCGCTAGCAGGTCCAACCACTTGAAGACCTCTACTAAAATTAGGTTCTTCTAAATACCACTGTCGACAATTAAATGAATTGGATCCCCCTTGACCCACATCTGCAATTGAAAGAGGTGTTCCCCTTCCTCTGGTTCTTCTCGTTCGCTTGGCTGGAATTTGGTGGTAGTGACAATGTCACTGGGTTCAACATCCATAATCTTCTTCCCTCCTTCAGGATTTAACTCAAAATCATAATCAGCCTCTGACTCAAAACCCTTCAGCTCAACCACAAGGGACTGCTTGGAGCGACATTCTTCAGTGTTCTTCCAAGGACTTTTATGGTACTCACACCATTTTCTTGTGTCCTTCTTCGTCTTTTTATTGTCTTTCTTTTGTTGCAACTTGGACTGGTTGTCCTGAGGGTGGCCATATCGAATTGGTCCCTTGTTGTGTGGGTTGGTGCTGCCTTTTCCCTATTTCGGTTGTGAGGGGTTTGTAGACCCAAACTATCGTCGTTTCTACTTAAATATCTGCTCAATCTTGACAGTGTATCTATAAGTCATGCCCAATGAGGCGATGTGCAGGAACTCCATTTCTGTTTGAATGTATCTATGCAAAAAGTTACAGTATTTGAGCACCCGATGATGCTCAGAGTCTTTGATACCAAATTTGGTGCGTAGGGTATGGAAAATATTGGTGAAATGTGGTACTGTCTGGTCCCTTTCTTGACATAAGGTGGTCCATCTGGTGTACTGGTCCTCATAGCTTCCAACATGGTAGTATTGTTCTTTAATAGCATCCCAAAAGGAATCCCATGTAGGGGCCACCACAAAAATTGTATATTCCTCCATGGACCTTTGCTCAGAGTAAGTATCCCACCATTTTTTAGCATGCGGAACGACCTTGAGGAGTGCAAAACTGATATTTTCCCTATTAGAAAAATTGTGGACCAAAAAATATCCTTCGAGCAGATTCAACCATTTATCTAATAAATTTGCATCTATCGGTCCTTCAAATAATGGAATATCAAAATTTACCTATACCTTGAAGGGGATTGCATGGCTACTTTATGAAGATGCTTCTCCTGTGGGCAGTCGTCGAAGGATCTCCGCGAAGTTTTCCATCATTTTGTTCCTTTTTCGCGTGATGGATTCCTTGAGAAACATTTTAATAGGATTTTATGCTCCATCATCTTTATTTTCCTCCCCATGGGTTGTTTTCAGGCTCGGTGCAGTCGATATTGTAATGGCTTGATTGGTTCGAGTCCCAACTTCTTGTACCCATATCTTGTCGGGGACATGCATGAAGAAAAATAAATGAAGAGCAGGCCGCTCTGATACCACTGATCCAGATTTAGGATCAGAATGAAAAGATTAACATATTGAATACATTAAATACATATATATATGAAGAATAACACAAATATCCAATGAACAATATCTTCTATTAAATAATGAAATAGGTTGAAACTGTAAAACTGCAGAACTGAAACACTTGCTCGAATGGTGGTAGCTATCTCTGAGAAGAGATGTGGCTGGTATGTGCATTCGTCTAAGAATAATGGATGACAATGAGGCTCTAGAGGCCTTTTTGATATTACTCATGAATTCCAAAACCCTAGGCAACCAAAAACCTAAACCTAGAAGGTGAAACGCCAAAAGTCATGTGGGCCCTATCGGTAAGTTGGTGTAATTTCGTACCTCAACTTTCAAGGGTCATAAACTTTGCATACGACCTCTATTTTAGGCGCCTGATATCCCGTTGGAAAGGTCATTTAGAGAACTACACATTGTGTCATCAAACTCTGACTTTGCCTATAGTTTATCTGTGGTGAGACAAAAAAACAACGTTTAGGGACCCAAAAAGGCCCTAGAAGTACAACAAGATATGTTGACATGAAAACATACAAAATAATCCAGTTGGATTAGGCGAGAGGCCACTCGTATCCACCTAGAGTATTTGTGGGCTTCATACATTCCCATAAGTGTAGAAATGATAATCACAAAGTAGTAAAGAAGAATATGTTGAAAAAAAAACTGACATGAAGAGCCAGATGGAATAGGTGGGTGGCCACCAATATCCACCTGGATCATACAACCATCCTGAGAACTGAAATCTGAAAACAAAATTGCAATATGAAAACTATAACAACTCAAACTTCACATTGTTGAAAAGAGATGCTCAAAATACTAAGATTATTCATACTCCTATCTACTCTAAGTTGTAGGGAAAATGGTTGAATCAAGTGATATAAAAGATCTAATATATCCAATCAAGTAACCAATTCAACAACTTGACTCCTGGACCATGTTTAAACCACACCAGAAATGGACAATCTAATGACAATGGTAGTTGATGATGGATCGAGTCCTTACAACAAAAACATGATTGAACAATTAAGTCGAAAAGAACCTCCATAGAGTTTGCTACAAGATCAACAAAGACATGGTCTATTGGTTGATCTTCCAGGTATTCACTAACTAGTTTAACATGGTTGAGTTTTCCAGTTGTATCCTCAATATTAGACCACGATATCAACTATTCAATTTCAGTCTGATGTTTACAAACAAAACTTTCATCAATCTGAAAATCAAAAGGCAATACAATCTCCTCTTGTTTTAGCAAAGGAATATTTTCAAAAAACTATTTAGGATCTTGGAAACTAAAGGAATGAATCTGAAGATCAAAGAGTTCAATATCCTTCTCAAATCTTTCAACCACTATCTCAAGAACACAAATTTTAATTTCAGGAGAAAATTTTCTCAATTTCAAACAATGAAACACGACTATTAAAAGAACTTCATCAATTTGAAAATCTACTAACTTATCCCTGAATCATTTTATAACTTCACAAGATATAGGATTTTCCACATACCATGTCATCTTGTTTAGCAACAAATCTGATAAATGTGTAGTGGAGTCGCCATAAGTGGCCTGAAATTTAGATTCTTTGACAGTGGAGTCACCTTGAAAAAACTTTGAAACTAGGGATACTTTGAACATGGAGTCACCAGGTGAAACATTCATCCTTCTTGTGTTTGATCATTGTCCACCATCAATAATCAAATCTATAACTTGATAATATTTCATGAGTAAAATAAAATTTCTTCTCGAGTATGGTCGCCACTATGTTAGCACTCTGTAATTTCCCAAGGTTGTGGAGGAAACCCAGAGGTAACCACAAAACCACTTTGGAAGATGTGATCTATCCCTTCCATCTTCAGAGAAGGATCTCTCTATATGATTTAGTTGTGTTCTTATGAATAATATTAGGCTAGCTATTATGTTTCAGGTTCTGGATTTTAGAATTTAAATAGGTTGAAACAAGGGAGATAAGCCATTGGGAAATGGAGTCACTGACTTAGTTCAAGCAAGCAAGGTTCTATAGGAAACCTTACAGGGAAAGATAGGAACCTTTGTTGGATTCTTAATGTTGATAAGTGATTTGAAATAAAATTTGAGGGGATCATATTATACTAGAGTAATTGAGAATTATGGACATAACCCTCAAACATAAAACATTGAAATTATTCAAAGCCAAAATCAGAGTGTACATCAAAACAAATTTTGTTCTTCAATTTTCTATTGAATAATTTAGAATGTATGGATAACATAAGAATAATAGTGAAAACATAGATACAAATACATATGCACTTCACCAACATAAGTTACACGAGAATCCTATAATTGTTGCAACCGTATTACTGAAGTTTGATCAAAAGAGGCTCTCTGAGATTCTTTACATCAAAGAGTCTCTCTTTCCCATAATTTTCCCCATTTTTCATTAAAATTACATGAATGTATAGGAAATATATCCCCCCCAAGCTTAGGAGGTCTAATCCAACCACCTACCTCAAAATAGAAAGAGATACGCTCAAATTTTGAACGGTCTGCCATGTAAAATGGACCGGACTGTTGAAAAATAGGGCTACAATCACAAGATAATATCTCTCGGACCTTGAAATCTATGTGAAAACAGGAGGAGGTTTCTATATATTACCTCATTCCAAGTAAATACCTCTCTCAGTTTCTTGAAATTCATTTCCATTTACCTGAGATCTACTTTACAAAAACAAGTCCAAAATAGGAAAAATGGAAGCCTGAAAAATAGGGTTGAATGATCACATCGAATCTCCCACTCTGTGATACCTATGATAAAATTGAAAGAGGTTTTTATTCTTGGGTCCATGCTGAAGGGAAACCTCTCTCGGATTTTAAAACTTCATCCTGGTTTTCCCATAAATTTCTCTGGAAGTCGACTGGTCATTTGTTGCTAGGTGCTCTTCACATATAAAATTTGACTGCCATCTATCCCTTTAAGATTTACTTCTGTCACAAAATATTTGGAAAAATAATAATAAAACTTTAAAATATTTTTATCAAATACTTAAATGAATTTCATGATTTAGAATTTCAACGTATTCATTTAAATGATTTGATAAACCATCTTTTTTTCCAAATCCATGGCTTGTTTTCCAAATCCATGGATTAACAAAACCATGTGTTGTTTTGTTTGGTTGGTAAAGTATTTTCACTTTTCCCTTTTACCCATGCAAACTCATTTCACATATGTAAATCTCCTTTTACTTTCACCATGTAAATTCTACCTGCAAATTTCCTTTTACTCATGTAAATCTTTGGATGGATTTTCAAAACCATGTGTTTTGATTTTCACCTGTAGTTGTAAATTTAAATTCACATGTACCTATAAAATATTTTTACACATGTAAATATTGTTTGACTTAGCCTCGTATTCTTAAAACACATTTGCATGAATTGCTCAGCCTCCCATCCATAAAAATATTTCATAAATGTATGAAATAATTTTTTATATATTTTCCATCTCTGTAGAATTTTTCTTTCAGTCATAACTCCATTTACATTTACTTGTAGCTTCAAAAATATATTAACCTATAGCTTCACAATATATCCATCCATTTGAAGAACCCAAGCTCTAACTCCATAAAATTTAATCAATCCATGGAACCATTAACCTTCCCGCCAATCATTTTTAAATGTAATAGGGAAAATGATTTTCGGAGGGGGTGGGTAGGTAGGAAGTGGGTTAGGAGGAGGGGGGTCCAATTTAATAGGAGGGTGATAGCTGGTAAAATGAGGTAATAGTGAAAACCACTTTTCCAACCCCCCTTTTTGTTAAATGTCGGAGGGGATGGGGGGTCTGAAACATAGGCATAACCGTTGATTTAATTTGTTCACCAATCTCAAGGCTTTTATATTTGGGAATTTTTAAAAATTAAGTGTGAGGTGGGCCATAGGATTTGAATTTTGAATTTATGATATTTGTTGTCATAAAATAAATATTTTTCTAATGTTTTAGAGTTTGGATATATTATTTCATTTTGANGTCATCAATCCTAGGAATGGGGTAGCGGTTCCTGACTGTGATTTTTTTAAGGCTCTGTAATCAATGCAGAGTTGCCAAGTCCCATCCTTCTTCTGCACCAGTACAATTGGGATTCCACAAGGGGAGGATTTGTGCCTTATGTTCCCCTTTTGAAGAAGATCTTGGATCTGACACATGATTTTTTCATTCTCCATTAGTGAGAATTGATAGACTAGTCCATTAGGTAGAGACGCATCGGGGGTCAGATCAATTGGATGCTTGACTTGGAAGTATGTAGGTACCCCTGTAGGTGAGGCGAGATGTCCTTGTATTCTTCCACAATATCATCCACTTGCTTTTGCTGCAAAGAGAGGCGTTATGTAGAGGCCACATATGTGGCAGTGACCTTATGCTTACTATGAGCATGGATCACAAAGAAGACAAACTTCCTGGTCTATGAAATGACCTTACTACATTGCTTAGCAGAGATTAAAGAAATAGAAGTAGGTGGTGCTACCTCTAGGATCCTGTACAATTGTCTACCCAAAGTAATAATAACACTGTAGGGTCTAGACTCATACACATCATGACGCTTCCACAAATATGCTTTTCCTAAAAGAACATCACAAACTTTAAGGGGATAAATATCACATAGTACCTCATCTTTGAAAGGCTTGATGTCATAGGGAAGACGACACTATTGGCTGACATGAATATTTGTTCCTTGGCGAAGCCATCCGATGGTGTAGGGATGCGGGTGTGGTGTCGCTAGCAGGTCCAACCACTTGAAGACCTCTACTAAAATTAGGTTCTTCTAAATACCACTGTCGACAATTAAATGAATTGGATCCCCCTTGACCCACATCTGCAATTGAAAGAGGTGTTCCCCTTCCTCTGGTTCTTCTCGTTCGCTTGGCTGGAATTTGGTGGTAGTGACAATGTCACTGGGTTCAACATCCATAATCTTCTTCCCTCCTTCAGGATTTAACTCGGAATCAGAATCAGCCTCTGAATCAAAACCCTTCAGCTCAACCACAAGGGACTTCTTGGAGCGACATTCTTCAGTGTTCTTCCAAGGAATTTTATGGTACTCACACCATTTTCCTGTGTCCTTCTTCGTCTTTTTATTGTCTTTATTTTGTTGCAACTTGGACTGGTTGTCCTAAGGGTGGCCATATCGACTTGGTCCCTTGTTGTGTGTGTTGGGGCTGCCTTTTCCCTATTTCAGTTGTGAGGGGTTTGTATACCCAAACTATCGTCGTTTCTACTTAAATATCTGCTCAATCTTGACAGTGTATCTATAAGTCATGCCCAATGAGGCGATGTGCAGGAACTCCATTTCTGTTTGAATGTGTCTATGCAAAAAGTTATAGTATTTGAGCACCCGATGACGCTCATAGTCTTTGATACCAAATTTGGTGCGTAGGGTATGGAAAATATTGGTGAAATGTGGTACTGTCTGGTCCCTTTCTTGACATAAGGTGGTCCATCTAGTGTACTGGTCCTCGTAGCTTCCAACATGGTAGTATTGTTCTTTAATAGCATCCCAAAAGGAATCCCATGTAGGGGCCACCACAAAAATTGTATATTCCTCCATGGCCCTTTGCTCAGAGTAAGTATCCCACCATTTTTTAGCATGCGGAACGACCTTGAGGAGTGCAAAAGTGATATTTTCCCTATTAGAAAAATTGTGGACCAAAAAATATCCTTCGAGCAGATTCAACCATTTATCTAATAAATTTTCATCTATCGGTTTTTCAAATAATGGAATATCAAAATTTACCTATACCTTGAAGGGGATTGCATGGCTTCTTTATGAAGATGCTTCTCTTGTGGGCAGTCGTCGAAGGATCTGTGCGAAGTTGTCCATCATTTTGTTCCTTTTTCGCGTGATGGATTCCTTAAGAAACATTTTAATAGGATTTTATGCTCCATCATCTTTATTTTCCTCCCCATGGGTTGTTTTCAGGCTCGGTGCAGTCGATATTGTAATGGCTTGATTAGTTCGAGTCCCAACTTCTTGTACCCATATCTTGTCGGGGACATGCATGAAGAAAAATAAATGAAGAGCAGACCGCTCTGATACCACTGATCCAGATTTAGGATCAGAATGAAAAGATTAACATATTGAATACATTAAATACATATATATGAAGAATAACACAAATATCCAATGAACAATATCTTCTATTAAATAATGAAATAGGTTGAAACTGTAAAACTGCAGAACTGAAACACTTACTCGAATGGTGGTAGCTATCTCTGAGAAGAGATGTGGCTGGTATGTGCATTCGTCTAACAATAATGGATGACAATGAGGCTCCAGAGGCCTTTTTGATATTACTCATGAATTCCAAAACCCTAGACAACCAAAAACCTAAACCTAGAAGGTGAAACGCCAAAAGTCATGTGGGCCCTATCGGTAAGTTGGTGTAATTTCATACCTCAACTTCCAAGGGTCATAAACTTTGCATACGACCTCCATTTTAGGCGCCTGATATCCCGTTGGAAAGGTCGTTTAGAGAACTACACATTGTGTCATCAAACTCTGACTTTGCCTATAGTTTGTCCGTGGTGAGACAAACAAAAAACGTTTAGGGACCCAAAAAGGCCCTAGAAGTACAACAAGATATGTTGACATGAAAACATACAAAATAATCCAGTTGGATTAGGCGAGAGGCCACTCGTATCCACCTAGAGTATTTGTGGGCTTCATACATTCCCATAAGTGTAGAAATGATAATCACAAAGTAGTAAAGAAGAATATGTTGAAAAAAAAACTGACATGAAGAGCCAGATGGAATAGGTGGGTGGCCACCAATATCCACCTGGATCATACAACCATCCTGAGAACTGAAATCTGAAAACAAAATTGCAATATGAAAACTATAACAACTCAAACTTCACATTGTTGAAAAGAGATGCTCAAAATACTAAGATTATTCATACTCCTATCTACTCTAAGTTGTAGGGAAAATGGTTGAATCAAGTGATATAAAAGATCTAATATATCCAATCAAGTAACCAATTCAACAACTTGACTCCTGGACCATGTTTAAACCACACCAGAAATGGACAATCTAATGACAATGGTAGTTGATGATGGATCGAGTCCTTACAACAAAAACATGATTGAACAATTAAGTCGAAAAGAACCTCCATAGAGTTTGCTACAAGATCAACAAAGACATGGTCTATTGGTTGATCTTCCAGGTATTCACTAACTAGTTTAACATGGTTGAGTTTTCCAGTTGTATCCTCAATATTAGACCACGATATCAACTATTCAATTTCAGTCTGATGTTTACAAACAAAACTTTCATCAATCTGAAAATCAAAAGGCAATACAATCTCCTCTTGTTTTAGCAAAGGAATATTTTCAAAAAACTATTTAGGATCTTGGAAACTAAAGGAATGAATCTGAAGATCAAAGAGTTCAATATCCTTCTCAAATCTTTCAACCACTATCTCAAGAACACAAATTTTAATTTCAGGAGAAAATTTTCTCAATTTCAAACAATGAAACACGACTATTAAAAGAACTTCATCAATTTGAAAATCTACTAACTTATCCCTGAATCATTTTATAACTTCACAAGATATAGGATTTTCCACATACCATGTCATCTTGTTTAGCAACAAATCTGATAAATGTGTAGTGGAGTCGCCATAAGTGGCCTGAAATTTAGATTCTTTGACAGTGGAGTCACCTTGAAAAAACTTTGAAACTAGGGATACTTTGAACATGGAGTCACCAGGTGAAACATTCATCCTTCTTGTGTTTGATCATTGTCCACCATCAATAATCAAATCTATAACTTGATAATATTTCATGAGTAAAATAAAATTTCTTCTCGAGTATGGTCGCCACTATGTTAGCACTCTGTAATTTCCCAAGGTTGTGGAGGAAACCCAGAGGTAACCACAAAACCACTTTGGAAGATGTGATCTATCCCTTCCATCTTCAGAGAAGGATCTCTCTATATGATTTAGTTGTGTTCTTATGAATAATATTAGGCTAGCTATTATGTTTCAGGTTCTGGATTTTAGAATTTAAATAGGTTGAAACAAGGGAGATAAGCCATTGGGAAATGGAGTCACTGACTTAGTTCAAGCAAGCAAGGTTCTATAGGAAACCTTACAGGGAAAGATAGGAACCTTTGTTGGATTCTTAATGTTGATAAGTGATTTGAAATAAAATTTGAGGGGATCATATTATACTAGAGTAATTGAGAATTATGGACATAACCCTCAAACATAAAACATTGAAATTATTCAAAGCCAAAATCAGAGTGTACATCAAAACAAATTTTGTTCTTCAATTTTCTATTGAATAATTTAGAATGTATGGATAACATAAGAATAATAGTGAAAACATAGATACAAATACATATGCACTTCACCAACATAAGTTACACGAGAATCCTATAATTGTTGCAACCGTATTACTGAAGTTTGATCAAAAGAGGCTCTCTGAGATTCTTTACATCAAAGAGTCTCTCTTTCCCATAATTTTCCCCATTTTTCATTAAAATTACATGAATGTATAGGAAATATATCCCCCCCAAGCTTAGGAGGTCTAATCCAACCACCTACCTCAAAATAGAAAGAGATACGCTCAAATTTTGAACGGTCTGCCATGTAAAATGGACCGGACTGTTGAAAAATAGGGCTACAATCACAAGATAATATCTCTCGGACCTTGAAATCTATGTGAAAACAGGAGGAGGTTTCTATATATTACCTCATTCCAAGTAAATACCTCTCTCAGTTTCTTGAAATTCATTTCCATTTACCTGAGATCTACTTTACAAAAACAAGTCCAAAATAGGAAAAATGGAAGCCTGAAAAATAGGGTTGAATGATCACATCGAATCTCCCACTCTGTGATACCTATGATAAAATTGAAAGAGGTTTTTATTCTTGGGTCCATGCTGAAGGGAAACCTCTCTCGGATTTTAAAACTTCATCCTGGTTTTCCCATAAATTTCTCTGGAAGTCGACTGGTCATTTGTTGCTAGGTGCTCTTCACATATAAAATTTGACTGCCATCTATCCCTTTAAGATTTACTTCTGTCACAAAATATTTGGAAAAATAATAATAAAACTTTAAAATATTTTTATCAAATACTTAAATGAATTTCATGATTTAGAATTTCAACGTATTCATTTAAATGATTTGATAAACCATCTTTTTTTCCAAATCCATGGCTTGTTTTCCAAATCCATGGATTAACAAAACCATGTGTTGTTTTGTTTGGTTGGTAAAGTATTTTCACTTTTCCCTTTTACCCATGCAAACTCATTTCACATATGTAAATCTCCTTTTACTTTCACCATGTAAATTCTACCTGCAAATTTCCTTTTACTCATGTAAATCTTTGGATGGATTTTCAAAACCATGTGTTTTGATTTTCACCTGTAGTTGTAAATTTAAATTCACATGTACCTATAAAATATTTTTACACATGTAAATATTGTTTGACTTAGCCTCGTATTCTTAAAACACATTTGCATGAATTGCTCAGCCTCCCATCCATAAAAATATTTCATAAATGTATGAAATAATTTTTTATATATTTTCCATCTCTGTAGAATTTTTCTTTCAGTCATAACTCCATTTACATTTACTTGTAGCTTCAAAAATATATTAACCTATAGCTTCACAATATATCCATCCATTTGAAGAACCCAAGCTCTAACTCCATAAAATTTAATCAATCCATGGAACCATTAACCTTCCCGCCAATCATTTTTAAATGTAATAGGGAAAATGATTTTCGGAGGGGGTGGGTAGGTAGGAAGTGGGTTAGGAGGAGGGGGGTCCAATTTAATAGGAGGGTGATAGCTGGTAAAATGAGGTAATAGTGAAAACCACTTTTCCAACCCCCCTTTTTGTTAAATGTCGGAGGGGATGGGGGGTCTGAAACATAGGCATAACCGTTGATTTAATTTGTTCACCAATCTCAAGGCTTTTATATTTGGGAATTTTTAAAAATTAAGTGTGAGGTGGGCCATAGGATTTGAATTTTGAATTTATGATATTTGTTGTCATAAAATAAATATTTTTCTAATGTTTTAGAGTTTGGATATATTATTTCATTTTGAAAATTGATTCAAAATAAATAATTTCTTACTTAGTCTTTCTTTTCAGACTTCATCTTTCTCTACCTTTTGATCTGGATGTTAGTCTAAGGCACCAAATATACCATTGGAAATCTGCTTCTGAGAAATTTTCCATGAAAACCCCTATAACTTGTTCTGAATTGAATTTATATGTAAAAATATCTCACAGATCCAAACTGTGTTTTGGCCATCAGACTTTAGAAACTAATCATTATTTGGATAAACACATTTTTTAGGCTATGACACATAGTGTTTCATAGGCTAAATCTTACCAACATATCCCCAAAATAGATATCTGAATAAACATATTACCTATAATTTATAGGACCCTAACATCACCCTTTCCAAACTTGATCGAACTTTTGTGTGGTTTTACTCGCAAGAAAAGTCGATTGCCAACTTCATAACTGTGGTCAACACGATGTGCATCGACATAACTCTTCTATAGATCTCGTGCTTCTTTAATCCTTTGTCTTATCAATTGCATCTATTCTTCCATTTCTTGAATCAATTTTGGTCCTACCAGGACCCTATCCTCAAGTCTATCCCAACTCAACGACGTCTGACATGGTCGTTTGTAAAGAAACTCAAATGGTGTCATCTTAATGGTACCTTGATAGCAGTTGTTGTATGCAAACTCTACTAGCGGAAACAAATCTTCCCAACGTTTATGTTGGTCTATTACATACATACACAACATATCCTCTAGAATTCGGTTCGTTCTTTTTGTCTTCTCGTCTGTCTCAGGGTGATATGTTGTACTCAAATTCAGTCGTGTTCCCAAAGCCTCTTTGAAACTAGTCCAAAATCATCCTGTAAACACTGATCTTTGATCGAATATGATCCTTCTTATTACACCATGTAATCTCACAATATTGCTGAAAAATATCCTCACGATGTCTAGCACTTGATACGTCATATGTAATGGAATAAAGTGTGCACTCTTCATCAATGTCTTCTACCACAAAGATCAATTCGTGTCTCCTTTCCATCTCTGGAAATCTAACAATAAATTCTATCGAAATGAACTCCCATTTCGATTACGAAATAACGTGTGGTTGTAACAATTTTGTTGGATGTCTATGTTCAACTTTTACTTGTTGGAAGTCTATACATCTCGCCATGTAACTAACTATGTTTTCTTTCATTCCCTTCTAGAAGAATAAATCCTTAAGGTTTTCCTTCATCTTCATGACTCCCGGATGGGCCATGTACATTACTCTATAACCTTCGATCAAGATCAAATTTATTAATTCGTCACTAGGCGGTACATAAATTCTATTATTATACTTCAACAATCCATCATTGTCCAATGTATAAACATCAAACTTCGGTACCATCATGATATATTATCCAATATTATTCTTAACTTCCTTGTACCAATCATCGTCTATCTATAAGGCTAGAATCTTTTCTCAAAGATTCATCACCAAGAATATGTGTAGTCTATGACTCAACGCATCTTCCACTCTGTTCACCATTCCTTTAATGTAAGTAATCTCAAAATCATATTTGTTGACTAATTCTGACCAATGCCTATGTTGCGCGTTTAGGTCATTCTGTGTAAATATATGCTGCAATCCATAGTGATCTGTCTTTAATTTGAATTTTCATCCAATCAGATAATGTCTCCAAACTATCAAGGAATATACAATTTCCACTAACTCCAAGTCATGTGTTTTGTAGTTCTCCTCATGCTTTCTCAATTTCCTTGAAATGAAAGCGATCTCTAGCCTGTCTTTCATCAAAACTCCACCTAAATCTTTCTTGGATGCATCTATGCATACCAATAATTCCTTGTCCATGTCGAGAACATTCAGTATTAGTGTTTTCGTAAACAAATCTTAAGTTTTTGGAATGCTTCCACACATTTCTCTGTCTAGGTGAACTTATTGTTTTTCTTTTTCAATTCTGTGATCGGATTTGATAACTTCAAAAAGCCTTTGACAAATCGTCGGTAATATCCTGCTAAACCCATAAAGATTTGTACTTATTATATGTTTATTGGTGCAGGATATTCCATAATATCCTCTACTTTCACTGGATCCACAACGATACCCTCACCTGATATGATATATCCCAAGTAATGAATCTTTGATTGGTAAAAAGAACATTTCGAAAGTGTCTTGCACAATTTTTTTTCTCGTAGACATTGTAGTACCAATAATAAATCAATGTGCCATCAATAAATACTTGAATAAATTTGTCCAAGTATTCGCGGAACACCCCATTCATCGAGCTCATGAATACTCTGAGGGAATTCATCAGTCCATGGTAAAACAATAAAATAATAGTGTTTGAACCTTGTCCTAAATGTTTTCTTAGGGGTATGTTCCTCTTTAATCTGTAACTGCTGATACCCTGATCTCAAGTCAATCTTTTAAAACACTGTCTCTCCTTTCATATGATCAAAAAAATCATCTATTCTTGACAATGGATATTGGTTCTTGATCATCGCTTTGTTTAATTGATGATAGTCAATACAAAGTCTCCACAATCCATCCTTCTTTCTCACAAAATTAACTCGCGCACCCCAAGGAGATACACTTGGATGTATGAGTCCCAAGTCCAATAATTCCTTCAATTTCATTTTCAACTCCTGTAATATAGGTGTTGATATCCGATATGGCATTCTCACTATGGTTTCAGTTCTTCTGGGAACACGTCGAAAAACTCTTGTACTACATGAAGGTTTTATAATCCTTTTGTCTCTCCCTTTTCATTTAGTGCTAAGATTTCATATATCTTGCATCCCTTGCACATACTCGTTTGTAGTTGTAGAGAAGAAATAAATCTCAAGGACACCCCCTGATTTCTCCCTACAATCACTCTACTCTGTCCCAAGTCATCTGTCAAACTTAGCCATTTCATCTTATAGTTAATTATCAAATCATGTGATTCCAACCAATCCATACCGATCACTATGTCATAAGATCCTAAGATCGTGACATATAGGTTTTCCTTCATTACAAAGTCTCCCAAGTTAATGCTACNAAAAATTAAGTGTGAGGTGGGCCATAGGATTTGAATTTTGAATTTATGATATTTGTTGTCATAAAATAAATATTTTTCTAATGTTTTAGAGTTTGGATATATTATTTCATTTTGAAAATTGATTCAAAATAAATAATTTCTTACTTAGTCTTTCTTTTCAGACTTCATCTTTCTCTACCTTTTGATCTGGATGTTAGTCTAAGGCACCAAATATACCATTGGAAATCTGCTTCTGAGAAATTTTCCATGAAAACCCCTATAACTTGTTCTGAATTGAATTTATATGTAAAAATATCTCACAGATCCAAACTGTGTTTTGGCCATAAGACTTTAGAAACTAATCATTATTTGGATAAACACATTTTTTAGGCTATGACACATAGTGTTTCATAGGCTAAATCTTACCAACATATCCCCAAAATAGATAACTGAATAAACATATTACCTATAATTTATAGGACCCTAACATCACCCTTTCCAAACTTGATCGAACTTTTGTGTGGTTTTACTCGCAAGAAAAGTCGATTGCCAACTTCATAACTGCGGTCAACACGATGTGCATCGGCATAACTCTTCTATAGATCTTGTGCTTATTTAATCCTTTGTCTTATCAATTGCATCTATTCTTCCATTTCTTGAATCAATTTTGGTCCTACCAGGACCCTATCCTCAAGTCTATCCCAACTCAATGGCGTCTGACATGGTCGTTTGTAAAGAAACTCAAATGGTATCATCTTAATGGTACCTTGATAGCAGTTGTTGTATGCAAACTCTACTAGCGGCAACAAATCTTCCCAATGTTTATGTTGGTCCATTACATACATACACAACATATCCTCTAGAATTCGGTTCGTTCTTTTTGTCTTCTCGTATGTCTCAGGGTGATATGTTGTACTCAAATTCAACTTTGTTCCCAAAGCCTCTTTGAAACTAGTCCAAAATCATCCTGTAAACACTGATCTTTGATCGAATATGATCCTTCTTATTACACCATGTAATCTCACAATATTGCTGAAAAATATCCTCACGATGTCTAGCACTTGATACGTCATATGTAATGGAATAAAGTGTGCACTCTTCATCAATGTCTTCTACCACAAAGATCAATTCGTGTCTCCTTTCCATCTCTGGAAATCTAACAATAAATTCTATCGAAATGAACTCCCATTTCGATTACGAAATAACGTGTGGTTGTAACAATTTTGTTGGATGTCTATGTTCAACTTTTACTTGTTGGAAGTCTATACATCTCGCCATGTAACTAACTATGTTTTCTTTCATTCCCTTCTAGAAGAATAAATCCTTAAGGTTTTCCTTCATCTTCATGACTCCCGGATGGGCCATGTACATTACTCTATAACCTTCGATCAAGATCAAATTTATTAATTCGTCACTAGGCGGTACATAAATTCTATTATTATACTTCAACAATCCATCATTGTCCAATGTATAAACATCAAACTTCGGTACCATCATGATATATTATCCAATATTATTCTTAACTTCCTTGTACCAATCATCGTCTATCTATAAGGCTAGAATCTTTTCTCAAAGATTCATCACCAAGAATATGTGTAGTCTATGACTCAACGCATCTTCCACTCTGTTCACCATTCCTTTAATGTAAGTAATCTCAAAATCATATTTGTTGACTAATTCTGACCAATGCCTATGTTGCGCGTTTAGGTCATTCTGTGTAAATATATGCTGCAATCCATAGTGATCTGTCTTTAATTTGAATTTTCATCCAATCAGATAATGTCTCCAAACTATCAAGGAATATACAATTTCCACTAACTCCAAGTCATGTGTTTTGTAGTTCTCCTCATGCTTTCTCAATTTCCTTGAAATGAAAGCGATCTCTAGCCTGTCTTTCATCAAAACTCCACCTAAATCTTTCTTGGATGCATCTATGCATACCAATAATTCCTTGTCCATGTCGAGAACATTCAGTATTAGTGTTTTCGTAAACAAATCTTAAGTTTTTGGAATGCTTCCACACATTTCTCTGTCTAGGTGAACTTATTGTTTTTCTTTTTCAATTCTGTGATCGGATTTGATAACTTCAAAAAGCCTTTGACAAATCGTCGGTAATATCCTGCTAAACCCATAAAGATTTGTACTTATTATATGTTTATTGGTGCAGGATATTCCATAATATCCTCTACTTTCACTGGATCCACAACGATACCCTCACCTGATATGATATATCCCAAGTAATGAATCTTTGATTGGTAAAAAGAACATTTCGAAAGTGTCTTGCACAATTTTTTTTCTCGTAGACATTGTAGTACCAATAATAAATCAATGTGCCATCAATAAATACTTGAATAAATTTGTCCAAGTATTCGCGGAACACCCCATTCATCGAGCTCATGAATACTCTGAGGGAATTCATCAGTCCATGGTAAAACAATAAAATAATAGTGTTTGAACCTTGTCCTAAATGTTTTCTTAGGGGTATGTTCCTCTTTAATCTGTAACTGCTGATACCCTGATCTCAAGTCAATCTTTTAAAACACTGTCTCTCCTTTCATATGATCAAAAAAATCATCTATTCTTGACAATGGATATTGGTTCTTGATCATCGCTTTGTTTAATTGATGATAGTCAATACAAAGTCTCCACAATCCATCCTTCTTTCTCACAAAATTAACTCGCGCACCCCAAGGAGATACACTTGGATGTATGAGTCCCAAGTCCAATAATTCCTTCAATTTCATTTTCAACTCCTGTAATATAGGTGTTGATATCCGATATGGCATTCTCACTATGGTTTCAGTTCTTCTGGGAACACGTCGAAAAACTCTTGTACTACATGAAGGTTTTATAATCCTTTTGTCTCTCCCTTTTCATTTAGTGCTAAGATTTCATATATCTTGCATCCCTTGCACATACTCGTTTGTAGTTGTAGAGAAGAAATAAATCTCAAGGACACCCCCTGATTTCTCCCTACAATCACTCTACTCTGTCCCAAGTCATCTGTCAAACTTAGCCATTTCATCTTATAGTTAATTATCAAATCATGTGATTCCAACCAATCCATACCGATCACTATGTCATAAGATCCTAAGATCGTGACATATAGGTTTTCCTTCATTACAAAGTCTCCCAAGTTAATGCTAC
>JZKD02S0175785.1:0-22977 GCA_000966675.3 Picea glauca
GCCACACAAATACCTAAAAACCCTTTTTACTATATGTTTCACGTTTCCTGAGGTGACACTACTACTCGTGCAAAGAATATAACACATACCCAACAACATGGAGATCCTTGTTGTAAATGTGATGAACATAGGGGAGACTCTCCTCCCATGTACGTGGATTCTTAGAGTTGTGCATGCACAGGATGTGCACAATCATCTAATTGACAACCTCTGTTTGGTTGTCTATTTAGGGGTGGAAAGCAGTGGATTTTGTGAGCTTGGTGTCAAACATTGACCAGATACTTGACCAAAATGTGCTAAGGAACCTGTTGTCCCAATCGGAGATGATGGTCTATGGTATCCCAAAGTGGACCCACACTCTTTCTAAGAAGAGCTTGGTAGTATCTTCGAAAACTGATCAACAACCAAAAATACACAGTCATTTCCTTGCTTACTAGATGGAAGGCCAGACATGTAATCCATTGAGATGGATTCCCAAGACTTCTCGAGAGTAGGAAGAGGGGTGTATAAGCCTTGCTTCTTGATGGGTGGACCTGCCAATGACACTGCACCCACAACCCTACACCATCGGTTGGCTTCGCCAAGAAAGATATCTCTGTGTCAGCCAACAATGTCGTCTTCCCTATGACATCAAGCCTTTCAAAGATGAGGTACTGTGTGATATTTATCCCCTTGAAGTTTGTGATGTTCTTTTAGGAAAACCATATTTGTGGAAGTGTCATGCTATGTATGTGTCTAGACCCCGCAGTGTTATTATCACTTTGGGTATCCAATTGTACATGATATCATAGGTAGTGCCACCTATTGTTATTTCTTTAATCTTTGCTAAGCAATGCAATATGGTCATTTCACAGACCAAGAAGTTCATATTCTTTGTGATCTTTGCTCACAATAAGAAGAAGGCCACAACCACATCCATGGCCTCTACATAGAGCCTCTCTTTTTAGCAGAAGCAAGTGGATGGGATTGTGGAAGAATATAGAGACATTGTCTCCTCACCTACATGGGTACTGCTACATGGGTACCGACACACTTCCAAGTCAAGCATCCAATTGATCTGACCCCCATAGCACCTCTACCTAATGGACCAGTCTATCGACACTCGTTGATGGAGAATGACGAAATCAGGTGTCAAATCCAAGAGCTTCTTCATAAGGGGAACATCAGACCCAACTCCTCCCCTTGCGGAAGCCCAATTGTACTGGTGCAGAAGAAGGATGAGACTTGGCGACTCTTCATTGATTACAGAGACTTAAAAAAAATCATAGTCAGGAACCAACACCCCATTCCCAGGATTGATGACCTTCTTGAACAACTCAAGGGGTAAAATTTCTTCAGCAATATTGACCTAAAGTCTAGCTACCACCAGGTTCCCATCAAACCAACTGATGTATGGAAGACAACCTTCAAATCTAAAGAAGGTCTATTCAAATGGCTAGTCATGCCCTTTGGCTTAACAAATACACCAACCACTTTCAGGAGGTTGATGGATGATGTATTGAGATCCTTCACCAACTCGTTTTTGGTGGTATATTTGGATGACATCCTCATCTTCAGAAGAATGTGGGAGGAGCACTTGCGACACATTCAACAGGTTTTGAGCACTCCATGACAACACAAGCTATATGCCAACTTGGAAAAGTGCTATTTTGGCATGAACAAGGTCCAATACTTAGGCTACATTGTTGATGAGCATGGGGTACATGTTGATCCATCTAAGATCCAAGTCATCTGTGACTATCTAGCCCCAACCACACTGACCCAGCTTCAGAGCTTCTTGGGACTAGACAACTTCTACCCACGATTCATGTTGGGATTCTCCCATATTGCATGGGCTCTCAGCCAAGTGGCCAAGGGTGATGGAAGGGCCAAGTTCGTGTGGGGGAAGGAACAACAATGAGAATTCGATGATATGAAGCATTGCTTGTGCTCAGCTCCAGTACTCTCCTTGCTCGATCTGTAGCAACCATTCGAGATTGAGACTGATGCATTTGACTATGTTATGGGCGCATTTCTCACTCATCATGGTCATCCATTGGCATGCCATAGCGAGACACTCTCAGATACACCACATTACTTTTCACCTCCTAGGGTTAGGTTTTTGGATGTCAAGGGTTTTGGCATTCATGTGTAATATAAAAAAGGCCTTTAGAGCCTCATTGTAATTGATTCCGCTCAGACAGATGCACGTACCAGCAACATCTCTTCTCAGAGATAGCTACCACCATTCGAGAAAGTGTTTTAGTTATGCAGTTTTATAGTTTCAACCTATTTCATTATTCAATAGAAGATATTGTTCACTGAATATCTGTGTTATTCTTCATATCTACATGTTTATTGTATTCATTATGTTAATCAGTTTGTTCCGCTCCTAAATCTAGATCATATAGTCACTTTCTCATTTGAACATGAGAACCCCAACATTGATTCAACACTCAAACAAATCAGTGGAGTGATATTTATTAAGGAACCCGAGGTTGAACGTATAACAAAGTATCAACAACAGAATAGATAGACAGTGAAAGAAATATTGTCATGTTATCATGTGCAAGAAGAAGCACCAAATGAAGATGATCCGTGCAATATCCAAATTACCGAAATTGAAGGAGAAAGAGAGGTGGAAGGCCCAACTTTGGAATCAGAAGTATTTGTTGCGCCAATCAAGGTAAAGAAAGTAAATATTGGGAAAATTGATAACCCCAAAATGGCTAGCATTGGAGATTACTGGGATGAACAAACAGGAGAAAGAATAATAGAGTTACTGCGCGAGTATAGTGACTTGTTCCCAACAACCTTTATAGAGATGAAAGGAATAGCAGGAGAGCTAGGAGAGATGAAGATACCTCTCAAACATGAGGCCAGAGCTGTCAAACAACGAATGTATAGACTGAATCCAATATATAAGCAGAAAGTAAAAGCATAAATTGACAAAATATTGGAAGCTGGTATCATAGAACCAGTAGAAGAATTGAAATGGATAAGTCCTATGGTAGTGCAAGAAAATAAGCAAGGGGGGATAAGGATTTTTGTGGATCTCAGGAAACTAAATGATGCTTGCCTAGATGACCCTTTTCCCACCCCTTTTATTGATGAAGTCCTAGAGAATGTGGGAGGTCATGAAGCATATTCATTCACAGATGGATTCTTAGGCTACCACCAAATAAAAATAGCTCCAAAAGACAGGTATAAGACTACCTTTTCCACAGAATGGGAATCCTATCAATACACAGTCATGCCTTTTGGACTGAAGAATGCACCAACAATATTTTCAAGAGTAGTCATAACTGCATTCAAAGAATTCATCCACCAGTTTTTAGAAGTTTACTTGGATGATTGGACAATATACATTCTGTTGAAATACCATGTAGAGGTGTTAAGGATAATGTTGGAAAGATGCAGGTAATGCCAGATATCCCTGATCATTAAGAAATTCATATTTGGGACACCTTTTGGAATCTTATTGGATCATATAGTATGAAAACATGGTCTAATAGTGGATCCTGCAAAAATTGCAGTCATTGTTAACTTACCCCCACCAAAATAAGTGCGCTAGTTGAGAGAAACATTAGGACATACAAGATACTACATGAAATTCATAAAAGGGTATGCACAGATCATTATGCCAATCGAGAAATTGCTTAAGAAAGATATCAGATTTTAGTGGAATGAGGACTGTCAGCGAGGTTTGGACACTCTAAAAGAAAAAATCGTCACAACACCTATTATAGTATTGCTAGATTGAGAAAAGACATTTCATGTGCATGTAGATGCATCATCCATAGAACTTGGGGATATTCTGGCACAACCAGGAGCAAGGGAATTGGACCATCCTATAGCATTTGTTAGAAGAAAACTATCAGAATCATAGCAGAACTATAATACTACAGAAAGAGAAGGCCTAGCTATGGTCTATGCACTTCAGAAGTTCAGACATTATTTACCTGGAAAACATTTTAAGATGTTCACATACCATTCTTCCCTCAAGTACCTAGTCAACAAGCTAGTGTTGGGGGGGAGAATCTGTAGATGGTTATTGTTATTTTAGGAATTTGATTTTGAAGTAATAGTCAAACCAGGAAAGCTGAATGCGGGACTTGATCATCTATCAAGGGTCACCAATGGAGAGGAACCTACAAATTTATAGGACAACTTCCCTGATGCACAGTTATTTTCAGTCCAAATAGCTGATGAATATGTTGTTGATATTGTTAAATAATTGAGTACAGGGGTTGCGCCGCAAGAGTTTAACACCACACAGAAGAAAATTTTGGTTTTTAGAGCTCCAGACTATCAATTGATTGCAGGACACTTATACAAAATGGGTGCATACAAAATTTTGAGAAGATGTGTATTAGAGCACGAAAGGCCTAGGATTTTAGCTGAATCTTGTGAAGGAATAGTTGGAGGAAATTATGCAGGAAAAGATACCGTGCAGAAGGTATTGCACACAGGATTATGGTGGCCAACAATTCACAGAGATGCAAAGGAATATTTCCAGAGATGTGATGTTTTTCAAAGGGTTGTTAAACCTAATAGAAGGGATGAGATGCCCCTGACACCATAAGTAACCTTGAAAGTATTTGAAAAATGGGCAATAGACTTTGTGGGATCAATTAACCCACCAACAAAGAGATCAGGAGCAAGGTATATCATTACTGCAAAAACATACTTAACAAGATGGGAAGAAGCAACACCAATCAAAGATTGCAGTGCAAAGAAAACAACACACTTCTTGTTTGAGCAAGTGATCACTAGATTTAGATGTACAAAGATTTTGATGAGTGACCAAGGAACTCACTTCATCAATAGTACTATCAAGGCTATGACTGAGGAGTTTGGAGTTTATCATAAGAAGAGTACACCATACCAACCTCAAGCAAATGAAACAATAGAAGCCTTCAACAAGATCATGGATAATGCCTTGACAAAAATATGCAATGTTAATAGGGATGATTGGAATTTGAAAATACCAGCAGTATTATGGGCATATATGACTACATGCAAAAAGTTGACATGACAAACACCATTTAGGTTGGTGTATGGAAACGAAGCAGTGGTGCCATTAGAATTTAAGGTACATAGTCTGCATGTAGTAGGAATCACCAACATGACAAAACGAGGCACAATAGAAGAAATGATAAGTCAGCTGATGGAAATGGAAGAAGATAGGATTCTAGCAGGATTTCACCAAGAAGTACAGAAAGCAAGAGATAAAGCTTGGCATGACAGACATATCAAGAGGAATATTTTCAAGGATGGATACCTAGTCTTGGTGTATCACATTAAATTCCTTCAGCATCTAGGGAAATTCAGAATACATTGGCTGGGGCCATATGAAATAAAGATTGTCACAGATGGATGATCTGTATAGCTGAAAGATTTTCAAGGCACATAACTGAAAGGAATGATCAATGGGAGTCGAATGAAACTATATAGGGACAGTCGAATTCCTAGTACTTAAAAAATTATCTCGCAGTAAGATAACATGTACATATTCTATTCTAGTAGAAGTTAAGATAGAGAAAAAATATAAAAAAAAGTTGTGTGCAAAAGTTCCCATGCTAGACATCAGAAGACCGCGCGCAGAAAAAATGGACTCAACGTGACAAAAAGAAAATGTCCACGCTTAACATATACACGACACATCACACACTAAGGAAAAATTACAACAAAATATACACCATGCACTTGGAAAGATCAGTGCACTGGAAAAAGGACCAATGGTTAGAAAAAAAAGAAATTTGAAAAATGGCGGTTACGGTAAAAATGCCAACTGGCAACAAATATGGAATTAAATGAAAAAGTATGCATCAAGGGCCATTGCATTAATCACAACCATGGAATCTTCTCTGAGAAGTTTCATGACTTTCCTATATAAAGGGGAAATGCAGACAACATAAGACTCATTGTGAAATCATGAAGTTACAGAGAAATAAAGACGTAGAGCGAAAGTGAGTTGACGAAGAATATAGGGCAAACCAGTGAAGACTTAGTCGATAGAAACTAACCAATACCCATGATGGCACCATCGAATATGGGTGTGACGAGACAAGCAAGGAGGAAAACACGAAGTAGTCGAGCACCATAGTAGGTAGCAGAGACCAGAAAGGAAAACACACATTCTGAGGAATTCGTTAATGTGGATGAAATTCCTTTGCCATATGAAGAACCTGCAGACCCTACACCAGTGGTTGAAGAAAGTCAGGGTCCAACGATGTCGACCATGGAATTTGACCCGCCTATTAATCCACAAGGGCACATTGCACACAACGTAGGTAACCCACAAGAAACTGCGACGACTGAGGGGGCCCAAAAGACAAATGGCCAAGCTACTGCATGGACGGAGGCGACAGTGCCCAAACCCACCAGAGAAGAATATACGCAACAACAAGAGGTTCTGGTAGAATATATCACTGTCCAGCTGGACCTTGACTTGGAAAGAAGATAGATGGAGGCGAGGACCTCAATTCAACAACAAAAATGAAAAGGAAAAAAGCCTATGGCATGGTCTCCACACATGCATCCTGACACAACAATTGTACTCCCACGTATTCTGGAAGGAGTGCAAACCATGCCAACACTTCTAGGTTACGTGGAGAAGCTAAGATACGTGGACCATGATATGGCTGACGCAAGAAAATTCCCCGAATTTGCACAACAAGTTTACTTAGATAGCATAGGGATAGGGCCCTTTGGAGATCCCATTCTACAACCAAAGCCATGGGTAGCTGGCCTAGAAAACATAGGGATCCTAAACCTGTTGGAGATTCCCCACTTTGGAAAGGGGAAAGAGGTGAACAATTGCATCAAGTAGTTGATAGTGGTCCTCCATGGAGGATTCCTATGGATGGAACAACCTGTCTCAATAGACGTAGAGCTGATAGCACTAGTCATAGGACTATCATCAATGGGAGAGAACCCCACAAAGTACCTGTACGAAAAATCCAAAGAGAAAACTCTGGTAGAGGAAATGAAGAAGACATATGGGACGGAAAGGGGCTCATGTGGGATCATTATCAAAAGGATCAGTGACTCCACGACACAGATGACCACCAAACTCATGGCATGTACATTGTCGAGGAAGTGTGGCAAGGAGGAAATCCATGTCGGGGTCATCGCAACTGCAACGCAATGCACGAATGGCACTTCGCTCAGTTGGGCCCCCTACCTGGTAAATTGATTCCTTGAGGATTGCAAAGACATGTAGGACCTCGGCACAAAGTTCCACTACTCATGGATACTCATGCTAATTGTGCTGATAGGGTGGAGGGAGCCCCCATATTCTTATTTCTACGACCAGATAGGTTGGTGCCGCGCAACACGGTATACGTCGTTGGGGAGAAACTTGGACCCCAAGCAAAGAAGTACCAATACGGGTATGTTTTCTAGGTATTTTAGCCAACTACATGAAAGCATAGCCAACACTTGGAAAATTACCCCATATGTGGTCACGTAGTACAATGACATAGCCAACTTTCGCGCAACAAGGCACAACATGTGGATCCAAGCATGCAGGGACCCGAAGAAGGAGTGAATACAACTAAGGTACTATGTCAATGAGGATGATATAGAAATGGCCACGCGGGGCTGGAGTGATGAATAGAGGGTCCCAGTCCTAACCCAAGAAGTGCCAAAGAGAACAGAAGTAGACACCACTGCACCTAAGAAGTCAAAAAATTCGGGGAAACCCACCCAAAATCCAACGCAACAGATGGAGGGGAGTGCGCCGAAGTAAACTACACAGGCAGGGCAGAAGGACATTGCCCCACAATAAAAGGAACAAGGAGTGGGGGCTACGGAAATGCAAGGAACCCCCTCAACATCTACTCCATAGAAACCAAGGCCACCTAAGCAACCAATTTTATAGACATGAGGATCACGCAAGAAGGAAAAAGCGCATAAAAAACTGTTGGAGTATACGATCACAGAGGATGACATTGATATCATGGCAGAGAAGGTGCAAGACCGCACAACAGAAGACTTCGAAGAAGCCAAGCACCAAAGAGGGAAAATACAAGACGACCTAGCTAGAATAAAGCAGGTCCTCGAGCAAATCAGAACCACCCAGAGGTATGAAAGGGGAACAAAATCCTTCCTTGAGGGAGAAGCAACAACGAAAACAAGGAATATGCTACAGAAGAAAGATACAGTTCAAACAATTGCCTAGGCGAGTCCAATCTTCAAAGTAACAAATGACATGTTGCACATTGATGAAACCGAAACACAAATGCCACTGAAATATTTGGCGTAGGTTGACCTGGTATTAGCCAAAATACCTATCGAGGTGCTATACAGACTCTAAGTCAGCATCACGCAGGAGGTGCAGTCACACACGAGAACAAATGCAGTAGAACTGCAGGAAACGAAAGAGGGAAAGGAAGCCTTGGAGCTTGTGATCGAACAAGTGAAGTTCGAGACCAGAGAAGAGAAAGAGTGCGTAGATAAAATCAAACAGGGGGTGACAACAATCTATAGTCACATTGCACACAGCGCGTACGCTGAGAATTCAAGCACAGAGGAAAAACTCAACCTGATTGCCCAAACCATCAATCATTATAGGCAACAGATTGAGGAATTGGAGGAAAAAATGACTTTGACGACTCCGCCTCAGGTCCGGTAGCAGAGGAAAGCAAAAGTTGTACTCTAACTAGCAGAGTTAGAGAAACAAGCTAACACAACAACAAAACTGTTTGATAGAAAAAAACAACTTTGGACAATGATGGAGGAAGATGAGTAGGTCCAGCAGTGGGACCAGGAGGAAGAAAGAATAAGTTTAGAAATCCAGGACCTCAAATAGAGGAAAAAGAAAATGAGCATCACTGATTGTCTGAAAGGAACATAGGAGATGAAGAAGTTGGATGTCGAGCTAAATATTGTGTAAGCACACAAGCATGAGAGACATGCATAGATGGAACCCCTCCAAGAGCAAGCAACATAAATGATCGTGCAGTTGGAGCCAGAGAAGAAAAATATGGTGCAGACACATGCGAAATGCACAACCATAGTTCAGGAGGAAGTCACAATGTAGAACTTAGAAGCGCTCACAGAAAAGGTCGTGCAGGTCCAAACACAAGGAAGGGGACTTGCAGACAAGTTCCATAGTCTAGCAGAGGTTTTCAAGGGAGCGTACAATGCCTAGATGGCTCGGGACGAGCCACATGTCAGTGTTGGGGGCTTGTTGGGCACAGGCCCATTTTGGGGAAAAGACTAATTTTGGAGAATAAAACACAAATAAAGAAAATATAGCTGGTAGGAAAAGCAACACGTGCAAGGTAAAGCACATGCAGAGGAGGAAAGCATGCGAGGCACACATGCAAGAATACCTAACCATGCTAGGTTTATGGTTTGGGTAAGAGGATGTAATGGATGATAAGCCAAAAATAAGTATAAATAGGTACCTAGGAGGTCTAGGTCAGGGGTCGAAGAGTCATTCATTACTTAGAGAGGTCGAAAGAGTTCGTTGTGATTGTAATGGTAGAACACAAGAGTGCCTATAAAACCTGATCTCTTTTTGTAAGTTGTTGAGATGGGGAGAGGAAATAAGGTAGATATTGAGGGTTAGATCACAGGCTGAGGAGCCTGGTGTGATCCAGTCTGCCTCATTGTAGATCTTGACCCAAATGACCGAGGATTGTAAGGCGCACAACGCTATAATTTTGGAGAAACCATAATAAAAGAGCAAAGAAGCCAAATCTTTGTGGACGTAGCTCAGGAGGGGGTGAACACGGTAGATCATGTGTTTCGTGGATTGATTATTGTTTATTTCTATACTGTCAATGGTTAGTTGTTAGTCAAATACATGAATGGGTTAGCTAGATCTGATTGTGTCAATATGCATGAATAAGAACGACATAATGTGTAGTATAAATGAATGTTGAGTAAATAAATGAAGATCACAGAGTGTAATCCCATATCCCTTCTCATTCCCATGCTGCAAGCACCTAAGCCTTGTAGCCACCCATAAGAACTATCTCGGGTAAGACTACGGAGTGCATTTTATGCATTGTGTTGCCTTCTATTTTACTTGGAGGGTTGATAGTTTTAGAGGGTTTTGTTGGAAACCATAGTAGATATGAACTTGGTTCAGCCAAGGAGTAGCTAGAGGAGATAAACAACCAACACTTTGGAATTTTCCTCCTTTATAGAGTAGAGAGGAATCCATGAGGAGGTTAGGATCTCACCAAATCAGGAGAGGCGGGTGAGATCCACACCAATCGGTAAACAACTCATCATCGAAGCTTCTCTCCTAGAAGCTTCGAGAATCTCTTATTTTTCCCATGTATGAAAGGTTTTCGCACCCCTACATCGGAGAAAAAAGCGACATTGTCGCACTTTGTAGTGATTTGGAATGAGACAACTTGGGTTGTCGCCCCTTGTTGGAAAGAAACAAGCGACAAGTATTAAATTTTGGGATTTTTTAGAGTTGCTTGTTTCCAAAATATTTCTTCCCAACTCTCCTTCCAAAGTATTATGATTTTAAGGTGTCAGAGAATATATAGTATTAGCAGTTGCGAAAAAATGTTGTATAACATGTTCTCTATAGGTTTGCACTTGAATCTCTAGCATTTCTTTATCACATGACATTGGGTGGACTGGGAACATGGATGGGCATAACCCCATGTGATTTTTTCCCCCATCCATCAGACTTGAGACATATATTGTGTCTTCATGAGCATATTTAGGGTAATAATCAGATAACCATATTCAATCTAAACAATAGGTTATCTAGTTTGGAGGAAGCACATAAATCTAAGAAGATACTTTGGAGATAGTAACCCAACATAATAAAGAAAAAAAAATAATAAAATTGAGAAGTTAGAGGTTGATTGTGGAATGCTATATCAGTTAGTCCCAGGTTTAACTAGGATCTCGTATGTAGTCTTTCTTTCATCCAAATTTGTCAATTGAGTTTTCTCTAGCTATACCAAATGACGAAGAAATAGTTCAACAAGCCCAAGGAGATATGAAAATGGAGCAATTGAATATGGAGCTTCATTTGCTAGCATAAATCAAGTAAAAATCCCATAGTGGGCATATCATTTTTTATTCCAGGGTTTATTTGTGCAAAGTAATTTTAGTTTTAGGAAAATTTCTCATAATCCATTCTATCAAAACTCCATAGTATGCTTTTTCGAATCTTAGAACAACACATATTGGAATTGATATTCACCACAAACTTAATTGGAATTATAGTATTGAGAAAAGGATTATTGGGGGATGGAAAGCTTATTATGGGCTTGAAAACAATTGTAAATCAGCTGAACTTTGGAGTTGGGATAAGAATAAACTCCTCTTTGAGACTCTTGTTANGCCACACAAATACCTAAAAACCCTTTTTACTATATGTTTCACGTTTCCTGAGGTGACACTACTACTCGTGCAAAGAATATAACACATACCCAACAACATGGAGATCCTTGTTGTAAATGTGATGAACATAGGGGAGACTCTCCTCCCATGTACGTGGATTCTTAGAGTTGTGCATGCACAGGATGTGCACAATCATCTAATTGACAACCTCTGTTTGGTTGTCTATTTAGGGGTGGAAAGCAGTGGATTTTGTGAGCTTGGTGTCAAACATTGACCAGATACTTGACCAAAATGTGCTAAGGAACCTGTTGTCCCAATCGGAGATGATGGTCTATGGTATCCCAAAGTGGACCCACACTCTTTCTAAGAAGAGCTTGGTAGTATCTTCGAAAACTGATCAACAACCAAAAATACACAGTCATTTCCTTGCTTACTAGATGGAAGGCCAGACATGTAATCCATTGAGATGGATTCCCAAGACTTCTCGAGAGTAGGAAGAGGGGTGTATAAGCCTTGCTTCTTGATGGGTGGACCTGCCAATGACACTGCACCCACAACCCTACACCATCGGTTGGCTTCGCCAAGAAAGATATCTCTGTGTCAGCCAACAATGTCGTCTTCCCTATGACATCAAGCCTTTCAAAGATGAGGTACTGTGTGATATTTATCCCCTTGAAGTTTGTGATGTTCTTTTAGGAAAACCATATTTGTGGAAGTGTCATGCTATGTATGTGTCTAGACCCCGCAGTGTTATTATCACTTTGGGTATCCAATTGTACATGATATCATAGGTAGTGCCACCTATTGTTATTTCTTTAATCTTTGCTAAGCAATGCAATATGGTCATTTCACAGACCAAGAAGTTCATATTCTTTGTGATCTTTGCTCACAATAAGAAGAAGGCCACAACCACATCCATGGCCTCTACATAGAGCCTCTCTTTTTAGCAGAAGCAAGTGGATGGGATTGTGGAAGAATATAGAGACATTGTCTCCTCACCTACATGGGTACTGCTACATGGGTACCGACACACTTCCAAGTCAAGCATCCAATTGATCTGACCCCCATAGCACCTCTACCTAATGGACCAGTCTATCGACACTCGTTGATGGAGAATGACGAAATCAGGTGTCAAATCCAAGAGCTTCTTCATAAGGGGAACATCAGACCCAACTCCTCCCCTTGCGGAAGCCCAATTGTACTGGTGCAGAAGAAGGATGAGACTTGGCGACTCTTCATTGATTACAGAGACTTAAAAAAAATCATAGTCAGGAACCAACACCCCATTCCCAGGATTGATGACCTTCTTGAACAACTCAAGGGGTAAAATTTCTTCAGCAATATTGACCTAAAGTCTAGCTACCACCAGGTTCCCATCAAACCAACTGATGTATGGAAGACAACCTTCAAATCTAAAGAAGGTCTATTCAAATGGCTAGTCATGCCCTTTGGCTTAACAAATACACCAACCACTTTCAGGAGGTTGATGGATGATGTATTGAGATCCTTCACCAACTCGTTTTTGGTGGTATATTTGGATGACATCCTCATCTTCAGAAGAATGTGGGAGGAGCACTTGCGACACATTCAACAGGTTTTGAGCACTCCATGACAACACAAGCTATATGCCAACTTGGAAAAGTGCTATTTTGGCATGAACAAGGTCCAATACTTAGGCTACATTGTTGATGAGCATGGGGTACATGTTGATCCATCTAAGATCCAAGTCATCTGTGACTATCTAGCCCCAACCACACTGACCCAGCTTCAGAGCTTCTTGGGACTAGACAACTTCTACCCACGATTCATGTTGGGATTCTCCCATATTGCATGGGCTCTCAGCCAAGTGGCCAAGGGTGATGGAAGGGCCAAGTTCGTGTGGGGGAAGGAACAACAATGAGAATTCGATGATATGAAGCATTGCTTGTGCTCAGCTCCAGTACTCTCCTTGCTCGATCTGTAGCAACCATTCGAGATTGAGACTGATGCATTTGACTATGTTATGGGCGCATTTCTCACTCATCATGGTCATCCATTGGCATGCCATAGCGAGACACTCTCAGATACACCACATTACTTTTCACCTCCTAGGGTTAGGTTTTTGGATGTCAAGGGTTTTGGCATTCATGTGTAATATAAAAAAGGCCTTTAGAGCCTCATTGTAATTGATTCCGCTCAGACAGATGCACGTACCAGCAACATCTCTTCTCAGAGATAGCTACCACCATTCGAGAAAGTGTTTTAGTTATGCAGTTTTATAGTTTCAACCTATTTCATTATTCAATAGAAGATATTGTTCACTGAATATCTGTGTTATTCTTCATATCTACATGTTTATTGTATTCATTATGTTAATCAGTTTGTTCCGCTCCTAAATCTAGATCATATAGTCACTTTCTCATTTGAACATGAGAACCCCAACATTGATTCAACACTCAAACAAATCAGTGGAGTGATATTTATTAAGGAACCCGAGGTTGAACGTATAACAAAGTATCAACAACAGAATAGATAGACAGTGAAAGAAATATTGTCATGTTATCATGTGCAAGAAGAAGCACCAAATGAAGATGATCCGTGCAATATCCAAATTACCGAAATTGAAGGAGAAAGAGAGGTGGAAGGCCCAACTTTGGAATCAGAAGTATTTGTTGCGCCAATCAAGGTAAAGAAAGTAAATATTGGGAAAATTGATAACCCCAAAATGGCTAGCATTGGAGATTACTGGGATGAACAAACAGGAGAAAGAATAATAGAGTTACTGCGCGAGTACAGTGACTTGTTCCCAACAACCTTTATAGAGATGAAAGGAATAGCAGGAGAGCTAGGAGAGATGAAGATACCTCTCAAACATGAGGCTAGAGCTGTCAAACAACGAATGTATAGATTGAATCCAATATATAAGCAGAAAGTAAAAGCATAAATTGACAAAATGTTGGAAGCTGGTATCATAGAACCAGTAGAAGAATTGAAATGGATAAGTCCTATGGTAGTGCAAGAAAATAAGCAAGGGGGGATAAGGATTTTTGTGGATCTCAGGAAACTGAATGATGCTTGCCTAGATGACCCTTTTCCCACCCCTTTTATTGATGAAGTCCTAGAGAATGTGGGAGGTCATGAAGCATATTCATTCACAGATGGATTCTTAGGCTACCACCAAATAAAAATAGCTCCAAAAGACAGGTATAAGACTACCTTTTCCACAGAATGGGAATCCTATCAATACACAGTCATGCCTTTTGGACTGAAGAATGCACCAACAATATTTTCAAGAGTAGTCATAACTGCATTCAAAGAATTCATCCACCAGTTTTTAGAAGTTTACTTGGATGATTGGACAATATACATTCTGTTGAAATACCATGTAGAGGTGTTAAGGATAATGTTGGAAAGATGCAGGTAATGCCAGATATCCCTGATCATTAAGAAATTCATATTTGGGACACCTTTTGGAATCTTATTGGATCATATAGTATGAAAACATGGTCTAATAGTGGATCCTGCAAAAATTGCAGTCATTGTTAACTTACCCCCACCAAAATAAGTGCGCTAGTTGAGAGAAACATTAGGACATACAAGATACTACATGAAATTCATAAAAGGGTATGCACAGATCATTATGCCAATCGAGAAATTGCTTAAGAAAGATATCAGATTTTAGTGGAATGAGGACTGTCAGCGAGGTTTGGACACTCTAAAAGAAAAAATCGTCACAACACCTATTATAGTATTGCTAGATTGAGAAAAGACATTTCATGTGCATGTAGATGCATCATCCATAGAACTTGGGGATATTCTGGCACAACCAGGAGCAAGGGAATTGGACCATCCTATAGCATTTGTTAGAAGAAAACTATCAGAATCATAGCAGAACTATAATACTACAGAAAGAGAAGGCCTAGCTATGGTCTATGCACTTCAGAAGTTCAGACATTATTTACCTGGAAAACATTTTAAGATGTTCACATACCATTCTTCCCTCAAGTACCTAGTCAACAAGCTAGTGTTGGGGGGGAGAATCTGTAGATGGTTATTGTTATTTTAGGAATTTGATTTTGAAGTAATAGTCAAACCAGGAAAGCTGAATGCGGGACTTGATCATCTATCAAGGGTCACCAATGGAGAGGAACCTACAAATTTATAGGACAACTTCCCTGATGCACAGTTATTTTCAGTCCAAATAGCTGATGAATATGTTGTTGATATTGTTAAATAATTGAGTACAGGGGTTGCGCCGCAAGAGTTTAACACCACACAGAAGAAAATTTTGGTTTTTAGAGCTCCAGACTATCAATTGATTGCAGGACACTTATACAAAATGGGTGCATACAAAATTTTGAGAAGATGTGTATTAGAGCACGAAAGGCCTAGGATTTTAGCTGAATCTTGTGAAGGAATAGTTGGAGGAAATTATGCAGGAAAAGATACCGTGCAGAAGGTATTGCACACAGGATTATGGTGGCCAACAATTCACAGAGATGCAAAGGAATATTTCCAGAGATGTGATGTTTTTCAAAGGGTTGTTAAACCTAATAGAAGGGATGAGATGCCCCTGACACCATAAGTAACCTTGAAAGTATTTGAAAAATGGGCAATAGACTTTGTGGGATCAATTAACCCACCAACAAAGAGATCAGGAGCAAGGTATATCATTACTGCAAAAACATACTTAACAAGATGGGAAGAAGCAACACCAATCAAAGATTGCAGTGCAAAGAAAACAACACACTTCTTGTTTGAGCAAGTGATCACTAGATTTAGATGTACAAAGATTTTGATGAGTGACCAAGGAACTCACTTCATCAATAGTACTATCAAGGCTATGACTGAGGAGTTTGGAGTTTATCATAAGAAGAGTACACCATACCAACCTCAAGCAAATGAAACAATAGAAGCCTTCAACAAGATCATGGATAATGCCTTGACAAAAATATGCAATGTTAATAGGGATGATTGGAATTTGAAAATACCAGCAGTATTATGGGCATATATGACTACATGCAAAAAGTTGACATGACAAACACCATTTAGGTTGGTGTATGGAAACGAAGCAGTGGTGCCATTAGAATTTAAGGTACATAGTCTGCATGTAGTAGGAATCACCAACATGACAAAACGAGGCACAATAGAAGAAATGATAAGTCAGCTGATGGAAATGGAAGAAGATAGGATTCTAGCAGGATTTCACCAAGAAGTACAGAAAGCAAGAGATAAAGCTTGGCATGACAGACATATCAAGAGGAATATTTTCAAGGATGGATACCTAGTCTTGGTGTATCACATTAAATTCCTTCAGCATCTAGGGAAATTCAGAATACATTGGCTGGGGCCATATGAAATAAAGATTGTCACAGATGGATGATCTGTATAGCTGAAAGATTTTCAAGGCACATAACTGAAAGGAATGATCAATGGGAGTCGAATGAAACTATATAGGGACAGTCGAATTCCTAGTACTTAAAAAATTATCTCGCAGTAAGATAACATGTACATATTCTATTCTAGTAGAAGTTAAGATAGAGAAAAAATATAAAAAAAAGTTGTGTGCAAAAGTTCCCATGCTAGACATCAGAAGACCGCGCGCAGAAAAAATGGACTCAACGTGACAAAAAGAAAATGTCCACGCTTAACATATACACGACACATCACACACTAAGGAAAAATTACAACAAAATATACACCATGCACTTGGAAAGATCAGTGCACTGGAAAAAGGACCAATGGTTAGAAAAAAAAGAAATTTGAAAAATGGCGGTTACGGTAAAAATGCCAACTGGCAACAAATATGGAATTAAATGAAAAAGTATGCATCAAGGGCCATTGCATTAATCACAACCATGGAATCTTCTCTGAGAAGTTTCATGACTTTCCTATATAAAGGGGAAATGCAGACAACATAAGACTCATTGTGAAATCATGAAGTTACAGAGAAATAAAGACGTAGAGCGAAAGTGAGTTGACGAAGAATATAGGGCAAACCAGTGAAGACTTAGTCGATAGAAACTAACCAATACCCATGATGGCACCATCGAATATGGGTGTGACGAGACAAGCAAGGAGGAAAACACGAAGTAGTCGAGCACCATAGTAGGTAGCAGAGACCAGAAAGGAAAACACACATTCTGAGGAATTCGTTAATGTGGATGAAATTCCTTTGCCATATGAAGAACCTGCAGACCCTACACCAGTGGTTGAAGAAAGTCAGGGTCCAACGATGTCGACCATGGAATTTGACCCGCCTATTAATCCACAAGGGCACATTGCACACAACGTAGGTAACCCACAAGAAACTGCGACGACTGAGGGGGCCCAAAAGACAAATGGCCAAGCTACTGCATGGACGGAGGCGACAGTGCCCAAACCCACCAGAGAAGAATATACGCAACAACAAGAGGTTCTGGTAGAATATATCACTGTCCAGCTGGACCTTGACTTGGAAAGAAGATAGATGGAGGCGAGGACCTCAATTCAACAACAAAAATGAAAAGGAAAAAAGCCTATGGCATGGTCTCCACACATGCATCCTGACACAACAATTGTACTCCCACGTATTCTGGAAGGAGTGCAAACCATGCCAACACTTCTAGGTTACGTGGAGAAGCTAAGATACGTGGACCATGATATGGCTGACGCAAGAAAATTCCCCGAATTTGCACAACAAGTTTACTTAGATAGCATAGGGATAGGGCCCTTTGGAGATCCCATTCTACAACCAAAGCCATGGGTAGCTGGCCTAGAAAACATAGGGATCCTAAACCTGTTGGAGATTCCCCACTTTGGAAAGGGGAAAGAGGTGAACAATTGCATCAAGTAGTTGATAGTGGTCCTCCATGGAGGATTCCTATGGATGGAACAACCTGTCTCAATAGACGTAGAGCTGATAGCACTAGTCATAGGACTATCATCAATGGGAGAGAACCCCACAAAGTACCTGTACGAAAAATCCAAAGAGAAAACTCTGGTAGAGGAAATGAAGAAGACATATGGGACGGAAAGGGGCTCATGTGGGATCATTATCAAAAGGATCAGTGACTCCACGACACAGATGACCACCAAACTCATGGCATGTACATTGTCGAGGAAGTGTGGCAAGGAGGAAATCCATGTCGGGGTCATCGCAACTGCAACGCAATGCACGAATGGCACTTCGCTCAGTTGGGCCCCCTACCTGGTAAATTGATTCCTTGAGGATTGCAAAGACATGTAGGACCTCGGCACAAAGTTCCACTACTCATGGATACTCATGCTAATTGTGCTGATAGGGTGGAGGGAGCCCCCATATTCTTATTTCTACGACCAGATAGGTTGGTGCCGCGCAACACGGTATACGTCGTTGGGGAGAAACTTGGACCCCAAGCAAAGAAGTACCAATACGGGTATGTTTTCTAGGTATTTTAGCCAACTACATGAAAGCATAGCCAACACTTGGAAAATTACCCCATATGTGGTCACGTAGTACAATGACATAGCCAACTTTCGCGCAACAAGGCACAACATGTGGATCCAAGCATGCAGGGACCCGAAGAAGGAGTGAATACAACTAAGGTACTATGTCAATGAGGATGATATAGAAATGGCCACGCGGGGCTGGAGTGATGAATAGAGGGTCCCAGTCCTAACCCAAGAAGTGCCAAAGAGAACAGAAGTAGACACCACTGCACCTAAGAAGTCAAAAAATTCGGGGAAACCCACCCAAAATCCAACGCAACAGATGGAGGGGAGTGCGCCGAAGTAAACTACACAGGCAGGGCAGAAGGACATTGCCCCACAATAAAAGGAACAAGGAGTGGGGGCTACGGAAATGCAAGGAACCCCCTCAACATCTACTCCATAGAAACCAAGGCCACCTAAGCAACCAATTTTATAGACATGAGGATCACGCAAGAAGGAAAAAGCGCATAAAAAACTGTTGGAGTATACGATCACAGAGGATGACATTGATATCATGGCAGAGAAGGTGCAAGACCGCACAACAGAAGACTTCGAAGAAGCCAAGCACCAAAGAGGGAAAATACAAGACGACCTAGCTAGAATAAAGCAGGTCCTCGAGCAAATCAGAACCACCCAGAGGTATGAAAGGGGAACAAAATCCTTCCTTGAGGGAGAAGCAACAACGAAAACAAGGAATATGCTACAGAAGAAAGATACAGTTCAAACAATTGCCTAGGCGAGTCCAATCTTCAAAGTAACAAATGACATGTTGCACATTGATGAAACCGAAACACAAATGCCACTGAAATATTTGGCGTAGGTTGACCTGGTATTAGCCAAAATACCTATCGAGGTGCTATACAGACTCTAAGTCAGCATCACGCAGGAGGTGCAGTCACACACGAGAACAAATGCAGTAGAACTGCAGGAAACGAAAGAGGGAAAGGAAGCCTTGGAGCTTGTGATCGAACAAGTGAAGTTCGAGACCAGAGAAGAGAAAGAGTGCGTAGATAAAATCAAACAGGGGGTGACAACAATCTATAGTCACATTGCACACAGCGCGTACGCTGAGAATTCAAGCACAGAGGAAAAACTCAACCTGATTGCCCAAACCATCAATCATTATAGGCAACAGATTGAGGAATTGGAGGAAAAAATGACTTTGACGACTCCGCCTCAGGTCCGGTAGCAGAGGAAAGCAAAAGTTGTACTCTAACTAGCAGAGTTAGAGAAACAAGCTAACACAACAACAAAACTGTTTGATAGAAAAAAACAACTTTGGACAATGATGGAGGAAGATGAGTAGGTCCAGCAGTGGGACCAGGAGGAAGAAAGAATAAGTTTAGAAATCCAGGACCTCAAATAGAGGAAAAAGAAAATGAGCATCACTGATTGTCTGAAAGGAACATAGGAGATGAAGAAGTTGGATGTCGAGCTAAATATTGTGTAAGCACACAAGCATGAGAGACATGCATAGATGGAACCCCTCCAAGAGCAAGCAACATAAATGATCGTGCAGTTGGAGCCAGAGAAGAAAAATATGGTGCAGACACATGCGAAATGCACAACCATAGTTCAGGAGGAAGTCACAATGTAGAACTTAGAAGCGCTCACAGAAAAGGTCGTGCAGGTCCAAACACAAGGAAGGGGACTTGCAGACAAGTTCCATAGTCTAGCAGAGGTTTTCAAGGGAGCGTACAATGCCTAGATGGCTCGGGACGAGCCACATGTCAGTGTTGGGGGCTTGTTGGGCACAGGCCCATTTTGGGGAAAAGACTAATTTTGGAGAATAAAACACAAATAAAGAAAATATAGCTGGTAGGAAAAGCAACACGTGCAAGGTAAAGCACATGCAGAGGAGGAAAGCATGCGAGGCACACATGCAAGAATACCTAACCATGCTAGGTTTATGGTTTGGGTAAGAGGATGTAATGGATGATAAGCCAAAAATAAGTATAAATAGGTACCTAGGAGGTCTAGGTCAGGGGTCGAAGAGTCATTCATTACTTAGAGAGGTCGAAAGAGTTCGTTGTGATTGTAATGGTAGAACACAAGAGTGCCTATAAAACCTGATCTCTTTTTGTAAGTTGTTGAGATGGGGAGAGGAAATAAGGTAGATATTGAGGGTTAGATCACAGGCTGAGGAGCCTGGTGTGATCCAGTCTGCCTCATTGTAGATCTTGACCCAAATGACCGAGGATTGTAAGGCGCACAACGCTATAATTTTGGAGAAACCATAATAAAAGAGCAAAGAAGCCAAATCTTTGTGGACGTAGCTCAGGAGGGGGTGAACACGGTAGATCATGTGTTTCGTGGATTGATTATTGTTTATTTCTATACTGTCAATGGTTAGTTGTTAGTCAAATACATGAATGGGTTAGCTAGATCTGATTGTGTCAATATGCATGAATAAGAACGACATAATGTGTAGTATAAATGAATGTTGAGTAAATAAATGAAGATCACAGAGTGTAATCCCATATCCCTTCTCATTCCCATGCTGCAAGCACCTAAGCCTTGTAGCCACCCATAAGAACTATCTCGGGTAAGACTACGGAGTGCATTTTATGCATTGTGTTGCCTTCTATTTTACTTGGAGGGTTGATAGTTTTAGAGGGTTTTGTTGGAAACCATAGTAGATATGAACTTGGTTCAGCCAAGGAGTAGCTAGAGGAGATAAACAACCAACACTTTGGAATTTTCCTCCTTTATAGAGTAGAGAGGAATCCATGAGGAGGTTAGGATCTCACCAAATCAGGAGAGGCGGGTGAGATCCACACCAATCGGTAAACAACTCATCATCGAAGCTTCTCTCCTAGAAGCTTCGAGAATCTCTTATTTTTCCCATGTATGAAAGGTTTTCGCACCCCTACATCGGAGAAAAAAGCGACATTGTCGCACTTTGTAGTGATTTGGAATGAGACAACTTGGGTTGTCGCCCCTTGTTGGAAAGAAACAAGCGACAAGTATTAAATTTTGGGATTTTTTAGAGTTGCTTGTTTCCAAAATATTTCTTCCCAACTCTCCTTCCAAAGTATTATGATTTTAAGGTGTCAGAGAATATATAGTATTAGCAGTTGCGAAAAAATGTTGTATAACATGTTCTCTATAGGTTTGCACTTGAATCTCTAGCATTTCTTTATCACATGACATTGGGTGGACTGGGAACATGGATGGGCATAACCCCATGTGATTTTTTCCCCCATCCATCAGACTTGAGACATATATTGTGTCTTCATGAGCATATTTAGGGTAATAATCAGATAACCATATTCAATCTAAACAATAGGTTATCTAGTTTGGAGGAAGCACATAAATCTAAGAAGATACTTTGGAGATAGTAACCCAACATAATAAAGAAAAAAAAATAATAAAATTGAGAAGTTAGAGGTTGATTGTGGAATGCTATATCAGTTAGTCCCAGGTTTAACTAGGATCTCGTATGTAGTCTTTCTTTCATCCAAATTTGTCAATTGAGTTTTCTCTAGCTATACCAAATGACGAAGAAATAGTTCAACAAGCCCAAGGAGATATGAAAATGGAGCAATTGAATATGGAGCTTCATTTGCTAGCATAAATCAAGTAAAAATCCCATAGTGGGCATATCATTTTTTATTCCAGGGTTTATTTGTGCAAAGTAATTTTAGTTTTAGGAAAATTTCTCATAATCCATTCTATCAAAACTCCATAGTATGCTTTTTCGAATCTTAGAACAACACATATTGGAATTGATATTCACCACAAACTTAATTGGAATTATAGTATTGAGAAAAGGATTATTGGGGGATGGAAAGCTTATTATGGGCTTGAAAACAATTGTAAATCAGCTGAACTTTGGAGTTGGGATAAGAATAAACTCCTCTTTGAGACTCTTGTTACACCTGTTATTCTTTATGGATGTGAAGTATGGGGCTGTAGTGTCTCTTGTGAATCCTGGAGAAAGATAGAGCAAATACAAAAGAATTTTATAACCTATAATCTCAAAATTAAAGGAAATACACCCTATCCCATCCTCCTCGTAGAAACTAGCCTCTTCCCTATTGAGAGCATGGCTATGACTAGATACCTAATGTATAAGAACAAGTTAAACTACATGGAAGACAAGAGGCTACCTAAAATTCCTTCCAAATCAAGTCATAACCACCATCGACTCAAGCGAGGATGGCATAAAGACGCTCAATCTTGGCTAAACTATTGGGGAATAATGGAAGAAACCATTTTGCAGAATAAAGATAC
>JZKD02S0175807.1:6170-23442 GCA_000966675.3 Picea glauca
CTGCAAAATTCAGCTTCTTCACACTCTGTTCAAAAGGGGAACAGAAGGATACTGCAACCACTACATCCTTGCCCCCCACACCTTCTATCCAACAGAAGCAGGTCGACAAGGTTGCAACAAATCGCAAAGATTCTTTCTGCACATCGTCCTCTCATGTATCTTGACTTGTTGAACAGCCTCAATCCCAACAGGTTCGTGACAGATTTCCACAAACTGAGCAGCGCGACGTCTCCAACAAGATAAGCAGCCCACCAAGATGCAGATTCAACAAACGTTTTTCCCTCTCCCTTGGGAACTCAACGCAATGGAGACCATTGCTTCCTAAGGAGGGAGGATTGATCCAGGTGGATATTGGTGGCCACCCACCTTTTTTGACTGGCTCAAAAAAAAATTCTGCCAATTTTGGCAATTTACTATTTTTAGCAGGTTTTAACTTCCGGGGCCATTTTGAGGGCCTAAATGAAGGTTTTCCGAGATTGATGTTCTCAATGATAACCAAAGGCATGATTGAGCCCCCAAAATGAATCTCCTCAACAATACCTTTCCAACAAGCTATCACACGCCTAAAACGGAGATCGTATGCAAAAGTTACGACCCCGGGAAGTTGATGTACTCACTTACCCAAATGGGGCCCACATGACTTTCGGCGCTTCATCTCCTAAGGTTAGGTTTTTGGATGTCAAAGACTTTTGACATTCCCATTTATTGTAAAAAGGCCTTCAAAGCCTCATTGTAATCATCTTCTTGCGAATGCGAGTAGCCGTCACATCTCTTCTCAGAGATAAGCTGCCACCATTCTAGCGAGTCTTTCACTCTCTATTTTTACAGTCTCTGTACATTTCTTTGATTAATAGAAATCATGTATTACTTTATATCTATGTTTATGGTTGCATCTCTGATACATTTCTATTATATTATTGAATATTTTCAATATCTCTATGCATTTCTTTATTATATCTCCGCTCTCATTTCGTGCCGAAAATAATCCGGATCACCATAGGAGGATATGCCAACTATAAAAGAGTAATTGCTTCTGTCACATCCCATAATTTAACCTCAATTTCCTTTGCAGTTTCCTTTAATATTGCATTTAAGGGGGCTTCACTAAGGTCAATTAAGTGGTTCATAGGCCATCTCAAGAGAGAACCTTTTTATTTATAAAAATTTTCACATTAGATGAAGGATTTATTGATTAAAACTTTGTATTCATTACCATTTAGTGGTGCAAAGAATAATACCTATCCTTCTATAACATTTGAAATTGTTCCTATGGTGATATAAATTGGCTCTAAATAACATTGATGTATCAGTTTCACCTTTTCTCTTAAGAACTAAATGTTTTGATTCTAGTTCATTTGTGTTGATGAATTTTTAAATTTGTTAATTCCTTTCACCCTTCGGATAGAATTTGTTTTGAAATCCACTATTTTGTTTATTGGCCAAGGTACTGAACTACCACTATGTAACTCAAATAGGGAAATGTCACAAGGTAATAGTAGTTCGTTCACCAACATACCAAATTCAAGAGGTCTGAAACTCTTTCCTTTCAATACCATGCCAATCATCCACATTTGTCATAAGACTCATAGCTATGCAATCTCTTTTATATGAAAAAATATACTATAGTGTGACTTTCCTGAGAATAAATGTTGACCTAAATTGTTGTACGGAGAACTTGATGTGATTAACTATGTATGATGCATCCCATTCAATAGAGACACCCTTTTCTTTTGACAATGTCTCTACACCTCTTTATACATATGATAATAGAATATATCTATTAAAAATTCTAATAACATTCACANATAGCGGAAGCCAGAAGAACCTCATCTCAACAGAGGTCGTCAAACAGTTGGGATTGTCGACAACACCACACCCGCAACCATACAACATCGGGTGGCTTCGCCAAGGACGAGATCTCCATGTCAGCCAACAATGTCGATTGTCATACGTCATCCAACCCTTCAAGGATGAGGTATTATGTGATGTTTCCCCACTGGATGTCTGTGATGTTCTCTTGGGTCAACCATATATGTGGATATGCCATGTTGTTTATGAGTCTCGACCCCATAGTGTCATTGTTACTTTGGGGGGTCATCTCTATAGAATACCAGAGGTAGTTCCAAATATTGTTCCACCTAAAAAGTGTTGCAAGGTAGTATCTCATACTGCAAAATTCAGCTTCTTCACACTCTATTCAAAAGGGGAATAAAAGGACACTGCAACCACTACAGCCTCGCCCCCCACACCTTCTATCCAATAGAAGCAGGTCGACAAGGTTGCAGCAAATCGCAAAGATTCTTTCTGCACATCCTCCTCTCATGTATCTCGATTTGTTGAACAACCTCAACCCCAACAGGTTCATGACAGATTTCCACAAACTGAGCAGCGCGACGTCTCCAACAAGATAAGCAACCCACCAAGATGCAGATTCAACAAACACTTTTCCCTCTCCCTTGGGAACTCAACTCAATGGAGACCATTGCTTCATAAGGAGGGAGGATTGATCCAGGTGGATATCGGTGGCCACCCACCTTTTTCGACTAGATCAAAACAGTTTTCTGCCAATTTTTGGAATTTACTATTTTTAGCAGGTTTTAACTTCCGGGGACATTTTGAGGGCCTAAATGAATGTTTTTCGAGATCAATATTCTCAATGATAGCCAAAGGCATGATTGAGCCCGCAAAATGAATCTCCTCGACAATACCTTTCCAACGAGCTATCACACGCCTAAAACGGAGATCGTATGCAAAAGTTACGACCCCGGGAAGTTGATGTACTCACTTACCCAAACGGGGCCCACATGACTTTCGATGCTTCATCTCCTAAGGTTAGGTTTTTGGATGTCGAGGAATTTTGGCATTCTCGTTTATTGTAAGAAGGCCTTCAGAGCCTCATTGTAATCATCTTCTTGCGAATGTGAGTAGTCATCACATCTCTTCTCAAAGATAAGCTACCACCATTCTAGCGAGTCTTTCACTCTGTATTTTTACAGTCTCTGAACATTTCTTTGATTAATAGAAATTGTGTATTACTGTATATCTGTGTTTATGGTTGCATCTCTGATACATTTCTGTTATATTATTGAATATTTGCAATATCTTTACGCATTTTTTTATTATATCTCCGCTCTCATTTCGTGCCGAAAATAATCCGGATCACCATAGGAGGATATGCCAACTATAAAGGAGTAATTGCTTCTGTCACATCCCATAATTTAAACTCAATTTCCTTTGCACTTTCCTTTAATATTGCATTTAAGGGGGCTCCACTAAGGTCAATTAAGTGGTTCATAGGCCATCTCAAGAGAGAACCTTTTTATTTATAACATTTTTCACATTAGATGAAGGATTTATTGATTAAAACTTTGTATTCATTACCATTTAGTGGTGCAGAGGATAATACCTATCCTTCTATAACATTTGAAATTGTTCCTATGGTGATATAAATTGGCTCTAAATAACATTGATGTATTAGTGTCACCTTTTCTCTTAAGAACTAAATGTTGTGATTCTAGTTCATTTGTGTTGATGAATTTTTAAGTTTGTTAATTCCTTTCACCCTTCGGATGGAATTTGTTTTGAAATCCAATATTTTGTTTATTGGCCAAGGTACTGAACTACCACTATGTAACTCAGATAGGGAAATGTCACAAGGTAATAGTAGTTCGTTCACTAACATACCAAATTCGAGAGGTCTGAAACTCTTTCCTTTCAATACCATGCCAAACATCCACATTTGTCATAAGACTCATAGCTATGCAATCTCTTTTATATGAAAAAATATGTTATAGTGCGACTTTCCTGAGAATAAATGTTGACCTAGATTGTTGTAGGGAGAACTCGATGTGATTAACTATATGTATGATGCATCCCATTCAATAGAGACACCCTTTTCTTTTGACAATGTCTCTACACCTCTTTATACATATGATAATAGAATATATCTATTAAAAATTCTAATAACATTCACAATGACACCTCTATATTTGATGTGATTATTATCAAACTAATTTCTACTTTTAAACCATCCTACATAAAGTCCACATAGTGTTTAGAACCTAACATTTCAAAAGACATTTGTGCTAATATACAACAAAAATACGCAAAGTTTAAATAAATTAACTAAAACTAATCTCAAATCAATATAAGTAAATGATATTCTAAAATAAAAAACAATAGTTAATGTAATAGGTAAACATAAATGAACATAACCCAATATAAATATAATGAAGTTAATATAAAATTTGTCAATTAATGTGCTCTTCAACATTGTTGTGCAAATTTTACAAAATACTTTATAATATTAGTTGACGAAATGAATGTAAATTTTATACTAATAATATTAATAATAATAACCTTTGACCAATGTTAGCAACATACGCTTGAAAAAACGACAACAATAGATTGGAATAAGGAGAAATATTTTTCAAGTTGGTTTCCTTGGTCAAATATAGTTTATCTTTTAAAATGTTTTATCACTACTAAGATTGACAATTGAATGCATTTACCAATGCAATTTCTAGTGACATAATGTGCAAGTGATTAGACCATTGTTTTAGTGGTGATGTAATTATTATTTAGGTTAGATAGTAAATGAAGAAGATATGAAAAAATGAATTATTTTTATTTTTATTTAGTTAATAAATTTCAATATGTATATTTATTTTTAGTAAAATATGATTTTTATTCATATTTTATTTATTATTTTCTATAACATTATCTATCTTAAAAATAAAGAAGTGAATACATATTTTTTAATAAATACATATCAATATGTATATTTATTAGACTTTGTTGAAGGCTAGGACTCTAGCGATTGATTGATCGTTGATCTTCTATTACTTTACCATTGACTATAAATATTTATGTGATTCTCAAAGTTGTACAAAGAAAAACTAAAATAGTTATTATTAGATAATATTTTAATGGATTTTATTTACAAATCTATTGGCTAATAAATTGAAACTTTTATTGCAAAACTCTTTTGTCAATCCTAAGTTTTGAGTCTATTATTTATCAAGCTCTTCAAAACAACTGCGATGCATTCATTAAATTCATGTTTGTATTGAGTGAATATATGTAGATTGTCTTGTTGTATTAACATTTCTACAGTGAGTGAATATAATGACACTTTAATTATTAATCTCTTCAAAACAACTCCGATGCACTCATTAAATTCATGTATGTATTGAGTGAATAAATACATGTATTTCCTTGTTGTATTAACATTTTTGCAGTGAGTGAATATAATAACACTTCTTTTGCAATGTCAGTGAATCAGTCAGCCATGTCAATGTATTCAAATGCATATAATATTTTATTATATTACGCGTTTAATAAAAATATATGACTGATATAGTTCTGATGGCAATAACCATAAATATTGCACACCTGCAAACCTTTGTCAAAATAAATTAAAAACCACCTCACCACCTTTCTTTCTGTCATAATAAATTAAACCACCTCACCGCATTTATTTCTTTCATTTCCATAGCTCCATCGCCTCACCGCCTTTATGTCACTCTACCACCTCACTCCGCCTTTCTATCACTTTACCGCCTCACTCAACGATTACCCTATGATCAGTTATTACCACGACGAGCTCACCTTTCTCTTTCAACTTCTATTGTCTAACAACATTATGAATCTCAGTGGAAAACACACACCAAGCTCTACAAAAGTTGTATAACCCAAGTTGCTTCTCATATTTTTCCTATCTGACATCTTATCATCTTATCGAGTTCCATTGATCAATCTCCATTAGCATCACGACGAGTCAGGTAGCCTCCTTCCCTACAATAATTTTCTATCAAGAAGCCAAAGAGATATAATATTTTTCGATATGATCATCTACTTTCTGTGTTTATACTTGTATAAACATAGATACCTGACATAGGTAATGCTCGAATATAAATTGTGTAGATGTACAGAACAAAAATAGAGGCAAATACAAAGAGTGAGGACATACATGGGCCTAATTCTACTTGTTGTAAATAACGATATTATTCACATTACATTTTATATTCAGTATGTGTCACTGATGAAARRTTTCTCATAGATTAGGAATTATGTTATTAAACTGATATTTTACCTCTTCTCTTCTGATTCAGACATYTTTACAACATATAAATATAACAAATAAMATGCATTCCTGAAATTTTCTGGTCCTTATTTTCTGATCAATCAAATTTTACACATTTTGTGACCATCTTTTTTATTTTGTACAAGGTATGAGTATGCCTTCAKTCTTCAACTAAAAAAAYATAGAATAAAATGAATTATTCATCAAGATATGGTTGTGTGAATGGGAAGAATCGTTGATATGTTCAATATAAATYGTTCCAACCTTTCTAKGTGCGGAAATTAAAACTTGASCAGATTTCAATCATCCAGCAAAAATCTAAACTTATTATGTGAAAATGCACTCGCAATATATTATCCCATAAGATTTTGGAAATAATAATATGGAAAGYGTGCACTCATACATACCCGGGGGCAATTCATACAAAAATTCATAGACAACACGTGACTCTTCTRAGMAATACCGAACTGGTGATYGATTCTCTTAAGTTGCTCCCTAAATAATTCTCGCTGCTTCATCCACCTTCTTTGAAACCATAAACTGGTGATTCCACCTCTCGGTCATCCTCCTTGTCWTGKAAGCCAGACTCCCCAACCATTCATTGGTGGCTTTGGTGGAATTACRAAACCTRCGGTTAAGATCATCACCATCRTGGCCATTCTGAAACCCATCAATCCGCTCCCTGGTAGCATCTTCCACTGWCTTGGCAGYGYCTGAGATTGATTTTRCAGCTTCACTTGCTTTCTTTCGGGCCTCTYCCCCTACCCTATACGCCATTTCCTTCAAGTCACTGCGACCGACGRCTTCCGCGGTTACCGCCCTCTTCYTGTTGTTGTTGTGCTTGTACTTATGAGACGAGACATGGTTCAAGTGGAGTTTAAATTGARTCATTCGAGAATAATTAAGGACATGGAGAATTGGTTAAAGTGGAGTTTAAACAATGCTAAAATGGTATCRAAGAGTTAACACGCAATGYGCAATGCATAYGATGAAACAACCTATTAACATATGTAAGATGGGAAGAAACATGTTAAAATAGAGGTAAATCAYGGGCCTTGTACATTCACCTACCTTTTCTCTCTCTATCATGTGAACATAGCTTGCATGTACATCGCGTGGCAATTGCAAAGCCRAGGAGGTGATTTTACAGGCAAGGATGCCTGTGTTGCTGCSTGTAAAGCCATGGACATGGCTAGAGGCRGGATTTTCAAAGGGTTTGATTGGCRTAATGAATCTCTATGATATGATGTGAGAGAAGAAACATTTAACATTTAATTTATTGTTTTTAATTGTGGAAAGAAAATTATGAAACCCAAAATATCTCCTTTTAAAGGAACCAACCTACCTATAAATTAAATTAAATCGTTGTGCAATGCAGAGTAGCTAGCCAGTCATATGCTCATTCAACAAGTTGAATTTTTCTCTAGAGCGGAGGTCCTCAACAGATCTTGCTAGACAATTACCCTTGAAAATTAAATATTGGAATTTGTTCCACGAAAGAAGCTCATGGCTTATCTGAGTTGACTCGGCCTTGGGAGCTAACCGGGGTGCATGCAGGCCCTGAAATTCAAGTGATGAATTAATGCTACCCAGTAAGCTGGCCCCATAAGACATAGAATCAATACGAGCAATGTCCAGTGGCAATTCTAGTTGCTAGCCACAATGATTTCCATTAACAACACCTACCTTTTTCCTTGTATCCGGTGTTGGCTCTTTTGTTGCCTCTCCTGTTGGTAGTGAATAAACCGATGCGTAGTTTTGAGGTTTGATCCTTCGTGTTCGGGTTTTGATGCAATTCAATATGGCTCGACCAAACAAGAGACAGTGGCAATGGCATACATGAAATTAGGGTTTAATGCCACGGTCACCCTTGAGACACCATCGACGAGTGCCTCCTTGACCGCAACAACAACAGTGTAGGTTGGGCCGAAAAGAAAGAGACCTCGGCTCTACCTGGACTGATCGAAACTCCCCATTTCCTATCTGATTGAAGCTTTTCCCACCAATGCCATGGGTTGAACAAGCCGCCTCATTCTGCATCAACAATATCAATTTTACATCTCTATGGCGTCATTCTGCATCAACGATATAAGTTCTACATCTCCATCACGTCGAGTTTGATTCACTGAGTGTTCCAACCCATCAACAGAGGGGTATAATCCGACAGATATTTGAGGATAAGAATATGGTTCATTCACAAAGAATTTTGAATGGACATAAAACCAGCTGGGAAATCAACGAGCGCTGGAAGGCAAGGTCCAATACCCGGGTGACAAGATTGTTTACACATATTTAACATGCACATGACAGATGTTGAATGCATTAATTAAGTTTCTGGACTGATTTCAAATTAAATTGATCCCTGTATTTTCGTATTGTCTCACAGTTTTAAGGGAATAGTAATAGGATTTATGTTTGCTACACTAAAAAGAGAATTTGAATACACTCGAGGGTATTGAAACATCCCTACTCTCTTGCGCGAGGAATGATGAGATCCACAAAAAATATGGTATGAGCGGTTATACATACTTCAATGATTTATATGCAGTCAAATATCACACAGTTTTTTGACAGGCAGTAAAGAAAGTCAAGGGTAAATATGAGGGACGAAGTGATCCTGTCTTGATACCAAAAGATTCTAATAGAAGGGGTTTATAACATTCCATCCTAACTACACTAAGTTCATTCCTTCCTAAATAGGTCTAGGTTGAACCGGTCTAGTTCTAGCAGGTGGGTGGGTATAAGGGTTGTTAGGAGCTAATAAAAAAGTAAAGACTACTATTAGGGATCTTACTAGAAATGTGGTTGTTGATAGTATATAAATCGTATCTTGGGCTCGCCCGGGACAAGATGAATGGCGGTACCCAACCTAGGAGATAAATGTAAGTAAGTGTTATGTGGCCCAAGAATATAGATTTCCCGGATGTGGTGCTTAGATTCTTCCAGCAGTGGGAAGGAAGGGCACTAAATTAAATTTAATATATGCTTGATTAGCGGAGATTATACTAACAGGGAACTTAGGCAGAGGCAAGAGCCTACTGATGGGTCTTGTAAATGGCAAGAAATCATTCGGTCTGAAACGTTGATACGTGCTCCGAGGGCTGGACTAAATTGATATCAGATGAGCCCACTCGGATGTCGCTAGGGATGAAAAGGGCCGTTCAAGCTCTAGACTATTGTGTTGGAAAGGTGATGAACAAATATATCTATATGGTCCCACAGAGGTTAATAGTATAACTACACTGACGATATGGACCTTACACAATATGCACACCCAAGCGATACACGCCTTGTCTTATGCCTCCGTCCATATTATTACATGAAAATAATGCCTTGTCTTATCCCTCCGTTCAGATTATTACATGAAAAGAAACCCTTACGAAAGATGGAAAACTCCTCTAAATAATTTTTTTTAAATAATACACTCTAAAATTGACTTTATTCATTGTAATATATTGGTAACAACTTTAATTTTAAATGTTTAAAAAATATTTTTTCATATATATTCCTAAATTTTATTAATCAATTTATTAATATTAAATAAATTTAATTATAATAATAATAAATTCAATTATTTTATTTAAATCAACATTATTTTCTTAAACTTAGCATTTAATTATATATAAGAGCCTCGCTCACTTTTACCAAACAGATACATTGAAAGACTTGCCTAACTAGCTAGAAGATATGTAAATACTTTATTGGATCATTTCAAGTTCGACATTCTGAAATCAAAGAGTCTGTGTCCTGGAATAAATCTCTTGTTAGTTAGAGCAATTGACCTGAATTTAGTCATTCTTAATGGGAATGCTTCTCTTGAAAGACATAAAGTCTTTTTAAAATATAAAAATGTAGAACTGTTTTTTTAACCACACGCAAACACTCTTCAGACCTTTCATTTTATTTATGTTCAAAGTTTTTTTAACGAAAAAGTATTCTGCCCAAAACTTTGAAAATATGCTACTGTATTTTGTTTTCAAGTTGTATATGAGTTTTGACTTGCTTTGTCATATAATTTTGAAACTGTAAAGTTTTCATGGAAGATGATTTCACACGTAGTTATATTGTCCGCATACATAAATCCCCCTTTAACTTCAATTTCTATTACAACAATTGTAAAACGAGGAAAGCATAGATATTCATAATGTTAAATATTGTATGAAGTTTGATGTCAAAAATGCATGAAAATATTGTATTATAATGTTCAATAATTTGTATCAATAATCGATTTAATTAGAGATGTAAGTTAATTTCATTTTCCCTTATCTAAAGGATATGTATTAACTTATTTATTTTTAGGATTGATTATGTTATAGAAAATAATAACTAGAATATGAATACGAATCATATTTTCATAAGAACAAGTGCCATTGCATGGCAATGTCCCTTCCTAGAAGGGTTTTTGGAAGTTGATTTGAATAAAAACTACATTGTTGTACATTTATGTTGCTCAAGAAACTGGAGAATGCTCATTTATGCTTCTAAAGAAATAGGAAAATGCTCGTAGTTGTGGTAAAGAGACGAAATAAGTCGACAACTATGTAGACATGAAGCTTATGTTAGACTTTTTTTTTGGAAATAAGAACTTCGCTCATTTTTACCAAACATATACATTGAAAGACTTGCCTAACTAGCTAGAAGATATGTAAATACTTTCTTGGATCATTTCAAGTTCGACATTCTAAAATCAGAGAGTCTGTGTCCTGGAATAAATCTCTTGTTAGTTAGAGCAATTGACCTGAATTTAGTCATTCTTAATGGAAATGCTTCTCTTGAAAGACATAAAGTCTTTTTCAAATATAAAAAATATAGAACTATTATTTTAACCACACGCAAACACTCTTCATACCTTTCATTATATTTATGTTCAATTTTTTTTTGACGAAAAAGTATTCCACCCAAAACTTTGAAAATATGCTACTATATTTTGTTTTCAAGTTGTATATGAGTTTTAACTTGCTTTGCCATATAATTTTGAAACTGTAGAGTTTTCATGGAAGATGATTTCACACGTAGTTATATTGTCCACGTACATAAATCCCCCTTTAACTTCAATTTCTATTACAACAATTGTAAAAGGAGGAAAGCATAGATATTAATAATGTTAAATATTGTATGAAGTTTGATGTAAAAAATGCATGAAAATATTGTATTATAATGTTCAATAATTTGTATCGATAATCGATTTAATTAGAGATGTAAGTTGATTTCATTTTCCCTTATCTAAAGGATATGTATTCACTTCTTTATTTTTAGGATCAATTATGTTATATAAAATAATAACTAGAATATGAATAAGAATCATATTTTCATAAAAACAAGTCCCACTGCATGGAGATGTCCTTGTTGAGAATGGGTTTTGGAAGTTGATTTGAATAAAAACTACATTGTTGTACATTTATGCTGGTCAAGAAACTGGAGAATGCTCATTTATGCTGCTAAAGAACTGGAGAATGCTCGTAGTTGTGGTAAAGAGACGAAATAAGTCGATATTTGCATATATGTGAAGCTTATGTTAGAATTTCATTTTGGAAATAAGAACCTCGCTCACTTTTACCAAACATATACATTGAAAGACTTTCCTAACTAGCCAGAAGATATGTAAATACTTTCTTGGATCATTTCAAGTTCGACATTCTGAAATTAGAGAGTCTGTGTCCTGGAATAAATCTCTTGTTAGTTAGAAAAATTGACCTAAATTTAGTCATTTTTAATGGCAGTTCTTCTCTTGAAAGACATAAAGTCTTTTTAAAAAATAAAAAATGTAGAACTTTTTTTTAACCACACGCAAACACTCTTCAGACCTTTCATTATATTTATGTTCAAAGTTTTTTTAACGAAAAAGTATTCTGCCCAAAACTTTGAAAATATGCTACTATATTTTGTTTTCAAGTTGTATATGAGTTTTGACTTGCTTTGTCATATAATTTTGAAACTGTGGAGTTTTCATGGAAGATGATTTCAAACATAGTTATATTGTTCGCGTACATAAATCCCCCTTTAACTTCAATTTCTATTACAACAATTGTAAAAGGAGGAAAGCATAGATATTAATAATGTTAAATATTGTATGAAGTTTGATGTCAAAAATGCATAAAAATATTGTATTACAATGTTCAATAATTTGGATCAATAGTCGATTTAATTAGAGATGTAAGTTTATTTCATTTTCCTTTATCTAAAGGACATGTATTCACTTCTTTATTTTTAGGATCGATTATGTTATAGAAAATAATAACTAGAATATGAATAAGAATCATATTTTCATAAAAACAAGTGCCACTGCATGGCGATGTCCCCGCCGATAAGGGTTTTGGGAAGTTGATTTGAATAAAAACTACATTGTTTTACATTTATTCTGCTCAAGAAACTGGAGAATGTTCATTTATGCTGCTAAAGAAACTTGAGAATGCTTGTAGTTGTGGTAAAGAGACGAAATAATTCGACATTTGTGTAGACGTGAAGCTTATGTTAGAATTTCTTTTTGGAAATAAGAACCTTGCTCACTTTTACCAAACAGATACATTGAAAGACTTGCCTAACTAACCAGAAGATATGTAAATACTTTCTTGGATCATTTCAAGTTCGGCATTCTGAAATCAGAGAGTCTGTGTCCTGGAATACATTTCTTGTTAGTTAGAGCAATTGACCTGAATTTAGTCATTCTTAATGGCAATGCTTCTCTTGAAAGACATAAAGTCTTTTTAAAAAACAAAAAATGTAGAACTATTTTTTTAACCACACGCAAACACTCTTTAGACCTTTCATTATATTTATGTTCAAAGTTTTTTTAACGAAAAAGAATTCTGCCCAAAACTTTGAAAATATGCTACTATATTTTGTTTTCAAGTTGTATATGAGTTTTTACTTGCTTTGTCATATAATTTTGAAACTGTAGAGTTTTCATGGAAGATGATTTCACACTTAGTTATAGTTTTATCATTTTTTGTATTTTATGTTGGAGAAGTTTTTGTTTTTAATTGTTATAATTTTTATTATAATCATTTGAAATAAAATGATGTTTATGTTGGCATGGGCGTTTGAATAGAGAACCAGGCGCAGATAAAAATCTAAATCTACTTTTATAAGAATTGAAATGTATAATCGTAAGAACTTTATGTGTGAATAATGCATCATGTATAATAGTGATTGTTTATTTCCCTCTTTATGGGTTTCAATCTGGCTCAGATGCCTGGAAACAGTGTTGTCATAATGGATGGTATTAGTTTGAAATCAAAGCTTCTCAACCCAGAGTGGTTAAGATAAATTGGTAAATAAAAGAAAGTGGTATTCAAATTACAGTCTCAAAAACACATTGTACTGCTTTTTTAAGCGGCATCAACAAAATTAAATGAAATTGATTAATTGTAATTATCTACATGTATGAAAATTTGAATCTTTCCATGTAGATAATTACAATTAATCAATTTCATTTAATTTTGATGATGTTGCTTAAAAAAGAAGTATAATGTGTTTTTTAGACTGTAATTTGAATACCACTTTCTTTTATTTACCAATTTATCTTAACCACTCTTGCTTTGAGAAGCTTTGATTTCAAACTAATACCAACCATTATGACAACACTGTTTCCATGCATCTAAGCCAGATCGAAACCCATAAAGAGGGAAATAAACAGTCGCTATTATACATGACGCATTATTCGCACATAAATTTCTTACGATTATTCATTTCAATTCTTATAAAAGTAGATTTATATTTTTATCTTTGTCTGGTTTCTCTATTCAAGCGCCCATGCCTACATAAACATCATTTTATTTCAAATGATTATAATAAAAATTATAACAATTAAAAACAAAAACTTCTCCAACATAAAATACAAAAAATGATAAAACTATAACAACGTGTTAAAACATTTTCCATGAAAACTCCACAGTTTCAAAATTATATGACAAAGAAAGTCAAAACTCATATACAACTTGAAAACAAAATATAGTAGCATATTTTCAAAGTTTTGGGCAGAATACTTTTTCGTTAAAAAAACTTTGAACATAAATATAATGAAAGGTCTCAAGAGTGTTTGCGTGTGGTTAAAAAAATAGTTCTACATTTTTTATTTTTTAAAAAGACTTTATGTCTTTCAAGAGAAGCATTGCCATTAAGAATGACTAAATTCAGGTCAATTGCTCTAACTAACAAGAGATTTATTCCAGGACACGAACTCTCTGATTTCATAATATTGAACTTGAAATGATCCAAGAAAGTATTTACATATTTTCTGGCTAGTTAGGCAAGTCTTTCAATGTATATGTTTGGTAAAAGTGAGCGAGGTTCTTATTTCCAAAAATAAAGTCTAAGATAATCTTCACGTCTATGCGGTTGTCGACTTATTTCATCTCTTTACCACAACTACGAGCATTCTCCAGTTTCTTTAGCAGCATAAATTAGCATTCTCTACTTTCTTGAGCATCATAAATGTACAACAATGTAGTTTTTATTCAAATCAACTTCCAAAAAACCATATCGATAGGGACATCGCCATGCAGTGGCATTTGTTTTTATGAAAATATGATTCTTATTCATATTCTAGTTATTATTTTCTATAACATAATCGATCCTAAAAATAAAGAAGTGAATACATATCCTTTAGATAAGGGAAAATGAAATTAACTTACATCTCTAATTAAATCGATTATTGATACAAATTATTGAACATTATAATACAATATTTTCATGCATTTTTTACATCAAACTTCATACAATATTTAACATTATTAATATCTATGCTTTCCTCCTTTTACAATTGTTGTAATAGAAATTGAAGTTAAAGGGGGGTTTATGTATGTAGACAATTGCTAGGTGCTTAAGTTAGGGGTTTCAAGGTAAAATAGTAGGGCTCTGCGGCTAGGGTTTGCTAGCCGCATCCCAGATCTCTGGTGCGCGTGTCGATTTTCTGTGGAGGAGGAGACAGGTTTAGTGATGCCGATGGGATTTGTGGAGAAGATGTCCTTCGTGCATAAGACATTGGTAGCTCCTCTCGATGGTTGTGGAGCCGACCTCGGCTCTGGTTTCTCTGTCAGGCTCTCGTGTGGTTGCTGATGCGGCAGTCCCTGGAGTTTCATTTTCTTTCTTGATGTAGTCTGGATGTGTCGGGTTTTCTTGCAGGCACAAGCGCTTTCCCTGGGTTTGTCTTTCCTCCGGTGACTGGGCTTGGTTGATCAACAATGGCTCTTTCTGGTTTTGTGGGAAGAGGCTCCTTGTTTATGTGCCTCTTATCTTCCACATTTCAAAAGAGGTTTTGGGCCAGAGCTTTGAGGTCCTCGCTCAGGGCGTGCGGTGTTGGGTAACACTTTGAGGTCCTTTTCGGGGACGTGCGATGTTGGGTAACACTTTGAGGTCCTTATTGGGGGCGTGCATCTGTCTGGTATTTTCCATTCTTTTTTTGAGGTTATGTTGTGGATGAAGAGGGGAACAAAGATATCTTCCTCTTTCGCGGGGGTTTCTTTTTTGCAGCCTACGTGTTCGCTTGTTTAGCTTCTGTCTGTTTGGTTTCTTTTGGACTTTGGTTCCACATGTCTTTAGGTTGGCTTTACCTTCGATTTGTATCAGTCAAGAGAACAAGTATATATCAATATAATGGGTAATGTTCTATTGGAAAAAGTTAGGGGTTTCAAGTTTGTTAGCAAAAACCAATTTAGTTATTGTATAGAGCATTATATTATGATTGTATGAAGTAAATTCTTAGTCTTGTAATTATAACAATTATGTTGCCAAATTTTGACTTTATGAAAAATTATTGACATATTGGATTTATTACATTAGAAATAAGTTTTTTTTTTTTTGTCGGAGATGATAAAATGTCTAGTCTACATTATCCAAAATATGGATTAATATTATGATATTCCACTTATAATATGGCACCTATAAGTAAAGGTTCATTGAAAGGGTAATGTTACTTTGATGAAAGTGTAAATTTTAAGAAAATGTTAGATGACCCTTCTTCATGCCTAACCTTTTCCTAGGATATTCGATTGGCTAGAGGATTAGTATAGAGGAAGGGTTGGTCAATCCTTCTATAGGATTTTCCTCAAAGTGAATTCATGATATTGAAATTACTAATTTGATTTAGCAATTAGTTCATTGTCCCACAAACAAAGAAGTCTCATATACCAATTTGATCTGTGGCTTGGCGGTGACCTTAACATTAATAGATTATTATTATTATTATTATGAATATATTTAACACAATATTGAAACTTCAATATCCATAAAGATTCAACTAGAAAATGAGAAACAAAATACATATATAAATTTTAACATCTTTTTAAAATTAAACTTTACATATATAAACTTCAAACATGTTTGTAAATTTGAACCATTGTTCTTGTTTGAATGGAAAAAAGCTAACATGTTCTCATTGGAAAAAGCTAGATAACTACGACGTTGATTCATATCCACACAAACATAAATGCATTAAAAGTTATTCATATCCACAACTATAAAGTGAGTATTATTAAGTTTTTTTATTTAAATAATTTTTGAAATAATATTTAAGCTTGTGTTTCATAGTGATATTTTGAATAAATATAATAAATTATTTGTAATAAATTAAGTGTGTATTAATGGAATACAAATATTTGTAATAAATTAGGTGTGTAATAATGGAATACAAATATGTGTAATAAATTGGGTCGCCTAGTAATGGAATAAAAATATGTGTAATAAATTAGGTGTGTGTAATAATGGAATAAAAATATGTACATTTTAATCTAATACTATCGAAAATTGATATTAATAATAACAAAAATAGAATTTAAATTTAAATCTTTCTATATTGGAAACTCTTTCCAAGCTTCCATTTCGTTAATGTTGAAGGTTGCAGGAACATCATAACGAATTTTGGAAATGTGGTCGTGCAACTATGAAATTTTCCCAACACTAAAATATTCATGATTCTTTATTTTTACATGGTATTGTATTATATTTGTAAAATTAATAATTATACATTTTTATTATTAATATAATTTAATATATTTATTAAAAAATAATATTTTTTAATATTTTTTTTTTGTTTGTTAATTGGTTCGGACCTTCTTGGCATCGGGATTAACCTTTGGCTTGAGAAACCGCGACTCAGGGGCATCTAAGCCATCAAAATCACCCGGGGATCGCACCTGGCCTGAGCCACACCAACCCTTAACATGGTTGGATTTTTTGTCCCCGCAGGTT
>JZKD02S0175807.1:44686-68015 GCA_000966675.3 Picea glauca
ATCAACTTATATTAGAATATTGGTTTGTGACATCACAAGAGATAATTGAGAAATACACCACTAACCACAGTTTTCACTGTCCTACAGTCCATTCTCCACAAAACCCCATTGAGAAAAAGCAACAAAGCTTTACAAGGGTAAGGTCAGAAAATTAGAGAGTCCAGATCTGTACATCCGAGAAAATCTCCCAAGTACTAGGAATAAGAAAAATCCAAAAGTAACACCCCGAGAACAAGGCATTAAAATTTTGGACTAGTCAAATAGTGAACAAGGGGGCAATCCAAAAATTACATAAGAAAATCAAACATCCTTAGAGCGAGACAAGACATGCTTCAAAAAAGATAGGAGGTGGATCTTCGAACAAAGTTTCTCCCATCCACTTCTTCACAGACCATAGATCCCACTTCCTGATGGAGAGCCCGCTTTGACAGTCCATCTGCAATAGAGTTATAATCCTTGTATACATGATATACATTGAGAACAGAGAAAGTCTGCTCGATTTGCCTTATTTTCCTCATCCAGAACATTAAACCCACCACCTGGATAAGAGCTTTGGAGTTGAACAAATCCACCAGAATCTTAGAGTCACCAAAGATTTGCAAACTATCTATATTTCTTATTTTCCTCATCCAGAACATTAAACCCACCACCTGGATACGGGCTTTGGAGTTGAACCAGTCCACCACAATCTTAGAGTCACCAAAGATTTGCAAACTATCTATATTTCTGGAATGTGACGTATGCAATAGAACCCACAGGGCCATAAACTCTCCTCTTGTATCTGTTCCTTTTCCACACATAAAGATCACTTTTAAAGTGAAGTTTGTAGGAAGTAGGATGACTTCCCCAGTCCCACACCTACCACCATCTCCTTAAGAAGCTCCATCGAAATAACCCACTGGCATCTGCATTATCCCCCTTGGAGGAAAAGAGGTCACTCTTGGGGACCTATCTCCTTTCTTGCTCCCTTCCAGATAGGAAACTATGGATTTATTTTTTATCATCAATGTAGATTTAGCCCCATTCTCAAACATCACTGAATTTCTTTGTTTCCAAATCTCCCATCACACAAACAAAGGTAGTTATATCCATTCTCTAGATTTTGCTAACCAATCTTTTAATTTGTCATGAAGATTATTTTTCCCCCAAGTTTTGGTCAAAGACAGATCAAACCTTATGAGGCTCCAAACTTCTTTTGAAAAAGAATAGTCCACTGTAAGGTGACCGACTGTTTTAGCTGAGGAAAGACACATAAGACAGATATTTGGTCCTATACCTCCCCTCTTCAAAAAATTGTCACTAGTCAGTATTTTGTTCTCCAACATCAACCAGGTGAATAGTAAAATATTCAAAGGAGGCTTCCAACGCCATAAATCCTTAAACCACCACTTATGGATGTGAGCCTACATTTTGAAAACAATAGCTTCATAGGCCCCCTTTGCCGAAACTTTCCTTGCCTTGCCATCCCAAGACCAGACCGAAGAATCACACTCCGAGAATAGTGAGTAGCCACAATATCCCAAGCCCAAGGTGTACCTGTCCCATTCCACCTACCAAGCTCCCCTCAAGTCTAATTGGGTCGATGACATCTAGTTCCAGCCTAAAGGGCTAGTCTCATCCACTAACCCAATATGTGACAATCTGTGAAAACCTTTGAGACGAAGTTCCCTTCTCAGGCCTTCTGAAAATTTGTAAAAATATGTTGCTCCCACCAAAGGGTCCTCCCCTAATCTGATGTCCCGACCATCCCCAGGGATCCAAGCCAACCAATATTTTATCACACACAGGGCTTCCATTATTTCTCTCCGGCTACTGGAGATTTTCCTTGGACCCCTGTACTCAAGTTTGATCCATTCCGACACCTCACACTCTTTTAAGTACTTGCATTTTATGACTTCCTGCCAAAGACTAGGAGTAAATAGGCATATCCACAGGCTTTTGGCAGCCAATGCCTTCCCAAATAGGCGACTATTTTTAATGCCCCAACCCCTGTAAGACTTAGGACTAGCAATAGTATCCCACTTAGAAATATGGATACCCCTTCTCGCTTTGCTTCCTGAGATAGGAAATGAAATACGGGCTACCTAATCTTAACCAGCACATGTACTGGAATTTTACTAGAGTAAGCCAATATACTGGGAGATTTTCCAGGACTGATTTAACCATAATATATCTTCCCCCCAACGAGAGCCACCTATTACTCTAGTTTCCAATCCTCTTCTCAAATTTAGTCAGAATCCAATTCCATTCACTTTTAAGATAATTACACGGTTTAAGGAAATATCCAAGATACTTAAAACCTGACTCTAGCTCCTTAACCTTATATGGTAACAACTGTTGAATCTGATTCAAGATGGGCTCCTCCATTCCCGCATGATAGAAAATAGACTTTTCCATGCTGAAAATAATTCCAGTAGTCGCGCTAAAGAGTTCCAGGCTTTCATTGAAAGTCAACCATTCCTCTGCATTGCCTATGCCAAACAATAACACAACGTCAACAAACATTAAATGAGTAATATTAAGATCAGTAAAAATCTTCACACCACTCAATCTCCCATCGAGGCATGCTAGTTTAATGAGAAAACTAAGGCCTTCAACTATCAACAGAAACAACAGTGGATAAAAGGGGCATCCTTGTCTGAGACCGTGGGCACTTTTAAAGAAATCAGTAAGTCCCCAATTAATAAGATCAACGAAGTTTGCAGAGCTAATGCAACCCATTATCTAATTAATAGGCTAAACTCAGACCAATCTGGAGTAAAACCGATCTAAGAAAATCCCAGTTTACTCGATTGTACGCCTTCTTCAAGTCCAATTTAAGAACCATAGCCTTCATTTTCTTAACTTTTATAGAGTGGATGCACTCTTGTGCTACCCCAATAGCATCTATAATTTTCCTGCCATCCAAAAAACTAAAATGTTCTTTTGAGATCAAACTGGATAGAGAAGGTTTGATCCTATTACTGATGATCTTAGAGATAAGTTTGTAAACCAAGTTACAGAGTGATATAGGCCTAAAGTCAGATAAAGTGGCAGGCTTGTCAGTCTTTTGAATGAGGGTAATGAATGTAAAATTCAACCCACCAGTAACCACACCTGTTATTCTAGACTCTTCAACCACCCCTCTTAAAGTCTCACCCAGAATGTTGAAGAACTCTAAGAAGAATTCTATAGTCAAACCATTAGGGCACGGGCTCTTATACTTTTCAAAGTCTTCTAAAACCTTCTTGATTTCATCTAGGGTAACCTGAGAGTCCACTGTTCTCGCTGCCTTGTCCGAGAATAATCTAGGGTATCTTTTGACCACTTTTTGTTGATTAATTATGGACAACTTTCCTTGCTCCCAATATATCTCTTTAAAATACCCCATTGTAGCTTGTTGCAATTTTTTCTGACCTGTGTGAACTCTTCCTTCCCCATCCATGATTTCCCAGATAGCGTTCCCTTTTGTCCTTCCTTCAAAAATTTTATGGAAATATCTTGTATTCCTATCTCCCACATCCAACCAAGTAACTCTGCTTTTCTGCCTCCAAGATTCTTCCTCAATATTCAAAATCCTCAGTTTTTTCTGCTCCAGTGATCTAATCGCTAAAACTTTCTCTCTACTCACAATCCCACTGATATTTTGTGTGTACCACTCATCAATATCCTTTTCCAATTTTGTCAAATTGTCTCTCAACTGAGCCTTCTTAAGAGTCTCCCATGGCTTTACTTTAATCTTCAACAACTTAAGACTATTCACCAAATGTGACATATAGGTACATGACTGGTCCTTATGAAGGCTTTTCCAATGATCCCTTACCAAAAACTTAAACCCAGGATCCTCCAGCCATATTGCATTTAGTTTGAATGGATAGTATGTCTTCTCACCCCCTGAATCAATATGCAAGATGATGGGGCTATGGTCCGAAACCCTGGTACTATCCACCCAAGTATGAAAATTACGAACAGAGTTGAATAAATTGTCACTAAGTAGGTATCTATCCAGTCTCTTTGAAACACCCTCTGTCTCGACTCTTCCATTTGTTCAAGTCGGAGACAAATGACAAGGAGCAACATCGATCAATTCATTATCCGTTAACATAGTATCAAAAAAAGAGGCCAAGTGATCCAAGCGAGCAGGGGCTTCCCAAATTTCTGCAGCAGACAAAGTAAATTAAGGTCACCCACAAAAATAAGGCTTTCCAACCCCAAGATTTCTGCCTCCTGAACTTCCTCCCAAAAAGTTGTTTTGTTAACATAGGGCCCATAACAGTTTATAATGTTCAAATGCCTATTCAACTCCAGAGAATAACCATCCAAAAGAATTCTATCTGCAGTTAAAAAAGGTTTAAAAGAAACTTTCGATGGATTCCAAGAAGTAAGAAAGCCACCAGAATGGCCTAAAGCATCCACATAACAGATATTCCAGCCTCCCAAGAGTTTAGTAAAAATCTCCCACACTTTTGAACTCTCTACCATAGTCTCTTGGATTAGGATAACATCAGGAACGATCTTTTAAACTAGTCTTTTGAGTAGATGGAACTTGGGGGTCCCCCCTACCCCCCTAACGTTCAGGGAAAACAAAATCATTGGGGAGTCTTGGCGAGGGCCTTATGCTCTCTAAGCGCCCTAGGACCATTAAAGACAAACTTCAAGGAAAAAGGAGTGACAATGGAGTTCCCCTTCTTAGAGCTCATGGTTCTAATAGGGGACTTATCCTTGCTCGGTCCCCCAAGTATGGACACATTCTTCACTCCTAAACGAGTCAATGAGTGGATGTCAGATTCAACCGATTTCACGACCAGGGGAGTGGAAGTGTCCAATTCCCCCTTTTCCACTTGTCCCAGGGATCATTTATCAATGAAAACAAGAAGAGGGGATATGTACAGTATCTACTTAAATGAGGGGGCCTGGGGAGTCGACTGGGTAGTGTAATTTGAGAGATGATAATCCTGATTGACACCAATATGCCCCCCTGGGATGATTAAATCATGATGCTTTAGGGATCGAGAAGAGGTAAACATTGGAGCATCCACTGACTGATCCATAGATTCTAGGTTCTGATAGGACAAGAGGACCCCATCTAGCTGACTAGAGAGGATTTGTGCATCCCGCCCCAACGGGTTCTTCCCTAATATGACCGTTGTTGGCTTTTCAAAGTTAGACCAAGAGTTTGAGTCATCATCATTACCTCTAGAAGACAGAACATGCAACTCCATTTCCCCTCCCTCCCCAGTCCGAGAAGAAGGCATATCTAGTGGATTCCCCATTTCATCATCCCTAGATAAGTACTTAGTTGAATCTTGAACCCATACCTCCAATAATAACTTCTCTTAATCATTCAATGAGAGATAAAGAGAGGGAGAAGTTAGTTCCAACTTACCAATGAAATTCGTTCCTCTAGTGCGACCTGAGCGGAAGGTTGAACAACAAGTCGGCTCTCCTTTGACTTAGATGTTTTCGTTGAACCGAGGTCTTCAACCTCAATACCTTCAAATTCAGTCTGAGGAGTAGACAATGAGTAATGGCTCCCCTTGCACTCCCTACAAAGGTGATCGGTTTCCCAACAGTAAGTGCAACAAAAAGGTATACCCCAATAATCTCATCCCCTTGCCTTTTTGAAAACTGCATCCCTCGCCAAAAAATCTCAATACTCTCAAGTAATCCTAGTTTGTCTCGATGGCCACCAGTATCCTGGCTACATGCTTATTTGAGCCTCCCACCAGCCCCTTCTCCACCTGAAGGAAGGTACCTAACACATTCCCAATTTCTTTTAATTCTGCTTCATTCTACAAGACCAAAGGCAGCTCTGGCAGCAAGACCCACATGTGGCGCCGTCGAAACTACTCCTTGGCTGGGTTGAAGCTGAGATGCGAGCATTTCAGCATGAGGCTCTCAATCCCAGAGATCCAAACTTCCCCCATAATTTTCAAAGCACCCCCTTCGCTTCTAAAGTCAAAACTAATCCAACCACGCGGGAGTATGGAGTATCCCGATAGATAACCAAGTAATGGTAACCAGGTAAGTTCCATCCAATTACCCACGTCCCTCTGAGCCAATGATCGATAACTAAACTTGCCTACCAAAGTCCGAAGAGTCATGCCTACAACCTCCTGAAACCCACATCCCTCCCCATCACCATTTCCTTTCTAGATTTAATGGGATTCCACGTTTTAACCCTTGAACTCGCCCTGCTAATCGAGACCTCTCGCTTCTTCCCTTCGAGTGACGAAGGCTCAACTCCTACAACTAGTGAAGAAGTTTCTACACATGTTCTAAGGGTTTCCTCACCGTGCTTAGTTCTTACACTACTACCGAGTGGAAATGATCGATCTAGGGTCACTCCTTCCTGTAGCTTAACTCCCTCTGCCTCCGACCTGACACCCCCTGTCAACTAAAACGATGAGGGCTCTCCTTCGACAACCACCTCAACACCTACCACCTGATCTCTGCTACCGAGGAGTTGTCCTTCCCGTAACCATCTAATTGCCTCAAGCTTGTTTTTAAAGACGTTGTCCTCTTTAATGACGCTAGACACATTCCAAAAGGCATCATCCTCCATTAGAGCCTTTGCCATAAAAATCTAACCACAAAAACGTGGCCTCTAGACAACTGCTAATACCACTGCCAAAACCTTGAACCCACCCTTGGACACCGAACCACCACTAGCGTTAGTTTCAAGGGATCCCAACAAACTCGCCTGAATCACCGTTGTCGAGATTTTAAAGAGGAAAACGACCCCCCACCATGATTTGCTAGTCCACCCCGCCGAAAACACCTACCACTGATGCTAGCCATTAAATAACAAGGTCAGTGGTTAGAACTTAAAATACATAAATATGATCATGAATAGAGTGCAATTAGCAACAAAAGAGAGTGGAAACATCGAATCTAAATATGTAAACATGACATGGTGTTGCAATGTACAATTTAACACATGGTAAGAAGCATGTGACAATTTAGCATGGAGTGGCTGCATACGAACTATGCTCAACTTGCTCTGTTGAAATTTGACGATTTATCGAGTCAAATTTCTAGTTAATCCAAATTTGATAAAAAACTGGTTAGTTTAAAATGGAGTAAAACCTTTGGAAACAAAGTCTATAAATGTGGATAAGTTTAAAATAGGGTAAAACTCTTGTTTAATATGGATACGTTTAAAATGGAGTAAAACCGTTGGAAACAAAGTCCACAAATGTGGGTAAGTTTAAAATAGGGTAAAACTTTTGGAAACAAAGTTATGTGATCCATAAAACTTGGATGAAGCATAATTCAACTAGTTTTAGAATTTTGACTAAATTCAAGTCATTTTGAAAATAAGTTACATTTGTTCCAAATTGAAACTATTCCGATGCATAATATCACAATGAGAGTGCAAGAAAGATTACATTGACGAGCTGAGAAAATAAAGAAAAGAGAAGTTAACAATAAGGAATCGAAGGGCGTTGAAAGATGAAGAGTGGATTGGGAGTTGTATGCATATATACAAACATCAAACCAGTGGGCGAAAGGGAGGGTAAATTGCATTAATTATTAATTATTTGATATCCATCATCATTATTCGTGTAAATGGTCAATACGTATGTTAAATTAATGTTAACCGTCAAACTGGCGGGTTGGATTTCAAATTCCAACCCTGGATCAGTCTGCACTTTATTTATGACATAATCAATCACATGAATTTTATTTCTTAAAAAACAGTACATGTATCCATCACCTCAATAAATTTTCTTTTTGTGTAACTTTTTTATATTTTTTATCTGTTTCCACTCTTATGAAAGATCATCTCGTATTGCGAAAGAATTATGGAATCTGTGAAAATCATGAGTCATGACAATAAAATGAAATAAATTATGCGCATGTCAATATTGGCGTTACGAACGGTAGCGCAGGTGTGGACCCACAAAAAAACAGAGTAAGTGAGTACGTCAAAATTCCATTAATGTAATGTGTGCATTCAATGAATGTGGTCGCACTTGGAACATATCCGTTATTCAATGAATGAAGAATTAGAAACTACTAACTTTTTTCTAGTGGTCGTTGTTCCCAGGCTTAACGAGTTTTTATTTTATTTTATTATATTAATTATAAATTAAAACTATACTAATGCTTACAGTGCGGAAAATTAGGAAAATGATTTCTCTTTTGAAAATCTATAATTTTTGCGGTTTTTATATTAATTATAATATTATATTAGTGCTTATAGAGTTGAAAATTGGGAATAAACTATTTTTTATAAGAAAATGAGTTTTGTGCAATATCTCATGTAATAAATAATAATTTGACTTTTAATTAAAATATGACGTAATAAATAATAATTTGACTTGTAATTGCAAAGTTGATAACAAAAAATTAAAAGTTCTKAAGTATAATTACAATTTTAYCATKATTCAATTTTATAAAATAAAACAATGTTATGCAAAAAAGTTGTCTTTAATTTTAAATAAATTTAAATCACCAAAATTCAAATTAATACAAAGTATAATATTCCTATTAAAAAATATTAAATCAGACTTATGATTCAATTATTTTATAAAATAAAACAATGTTATGCAAAGTWGTGTTTAATTTTAAATAAATKTAAATCACCAAAATTCAAATTAATATAAAATATAATATTCCTATAAAAAAAATATTAAATCAGACTTCTTTACACTATATATAAATATAAACTTTATAACCTCACTTGATATCTTTGAATTAGGTATGATAAGTTTATTTCTACGTTGATGTTATAAAAGTCGTTCCACTAAACCTATCAAAAAAAAATCACATGGAGACCATCATGAGCACATAAAGAACACATGGAAACAACACAACATGTGTTGCGTAATGTTGACCGTGAACTTAGTATGAAAACAACATTATATGTAATTATTTCACAAAATTCGGGATATATTAATTTAATTGGATCAATTATATCATCTCTCTAAATTTGGATGGTATTAATGTAATTTGGACAAATCAAGTATATCTTGTTTCTAGATATGGATGGTATTAATGTAATTGGGACAAATCACTTATATCTTGTTTCTAGATATGGATAACATTAGTGCATTGATATTATCATAATTTTAATTAATTTAAATAAATATTTATTATATTAATTTTTTAATAAGATTTTTTTTTAGAGATTTTATTATCATTAATTATTTCATTTTATTATTATTTATTTATTTTACTTATTTTGTTAACTTTTACATTGTATTAATATGTTTTAAAAATTAAATATCAATTTTTATCATTACAATTTTACATTGTATTAATATGTTTTAAAAACTAAATATCAATTTTTATCATTACATAAAATGTTGAAGTTAAATTAAAAATAAAACTCATGAACTCGTTAATACATTGAGATACTATAAATTTATAAATTTTTCAATTTGATAAATTAGGTTTGTATTAGTTCAGAGGATTAACTCAATTGAATATGAGTGTTTCATACTTCTTGTTGACCATAGTTAAATTCTTTTGATTCTTTAAACAAAACCTTATAATTACAGTGAACAGTGAATAAAATAAGTTTTTATTAGAAACTTTATCTTTAAAATTAAAATATAAAATTACATAAAAAAAAAATGTTATGAGTGAAAAATTTGCAACATGTACATTCACTTACAGAAATATAATTGCATGTCCATGTTCCTCAGCTATTTTTTCTTATCTTTTGTAAATGTGAATCTCACCTAGAAAAATAAAATGTCATATATTGAAATTTTTGTTATAGCAACAACATCATCTCGATTTCGAACCTATGTGTAGTTGAAACAATATTTATGTTTGCATGTCCATGTTCCTCAGCGATTTTTTTCTTATCTTTTGTAAATGTGAATTTTTCATCCTTCCATGAGCTTAATCTCACCAATAAAAATAAAATAACATATATTGGAATTTTTGTTATAGAAACATCATCTCGATTTGAACATATGTGTGGTTCAAACAATATTTATGTATTTAGACGTGTCATTGGTGACTTCACTCTTATGTCTAACTAGGAAAAAACTTAAGTGAATGTTTATAAACACAACAACGTAGGTGAGTAGTGGAAAATACATTAGCACATATATGTTTTTGTTATTGCCAATGTAGTGTTTTAGTTGTAGTAACAAATTGGGAAGTAGTTTTTCTAATTCTTTGCATGAACAATTTTTATATTGATTTTTCTTGTATTTTGGGCACTTATATTAATTTTAATTAATTTGTATTGATAAGTATGAATCTAGATTAAGAAACTATAAAGTTCAAACAATTTTGATTTTAAAAGTGTGAATTTATATTTCAAAATGTGAATTTTGAAATTTGAAAGTGTCAATTTCGAAATTGTGAATTCAACTTCAAAATTAGGAATTTCTATTCTAAAGTTTTAATATTAAATTGCTATAATATGTATTTAGAATTCAATATTTTGAATTTATTTACTAATATGTATATAATATCTAAATCCAATATTAGGTATAATTCTCAACATTTTATTTCTATATGTGTATGCATAAAATCATTATGACATACATCGTTGAATATATCAAGCTTAAAGAAATGAAATAAATTAAAAACAAGTGATAAGAATCATAACAATGTAGAGTTGTAATTTTTCATAAATATTTAAAGCAATGTATAATTAGGTTCCATATAAACAAAATAATGATTATGAGTCAATCATTTTTACCATGTTATTTGTAAATTTTAACCTTGTACAATAAATTACTGTAAACAAATTCTTAATAAAAAACATAAAAGATACAATGGCACACACACACACATTACACAGATTTTTAACCTGGAAACCCAAACTAGGAAAACCAACAACCTGTTTAGAGCCACACTTCTAATCTTCTATTCATCATCTTCTTCATTGCTTACAATACAATATACATATAGGATCCCACAACATCCAAACCCCTAATCCATTGACCAAGATTACTCAACAACCCTAATTCCTTAACCAGAATTAGAAAACCATCGACGAAAACCATGTGTCGAAAAGCCGCCAAAAACAATGGGCAAATATCCAAAATAAATTGGCAAATAAACCCCCCAAAAGTTTTTCTCGGGAGCTCTGCCCCTGAGGCCCCCATTAAGGAGACCTACAATCATGCAAAGATTATAACACATACCCAACATTCTCCCATTTGTTGTTTTATTTACATAAAGGGAGTTACAAGGTTACATAGTCAACAATCTAAGGTAGCAATGCCCATAGTTCCTCTACACCAAGATAACTTCTTAGTGCCCATAGATTTTGTTAATGAATATGCAACATTCTTCAAAGTGTCCACATTCATCAACAACACCTTTTCTTCAATCATGTCTCTCACAAAGTTATATTGAACATCAAATTCTTTGTCTTTGAATGATAAACCGAGTTCTTCACCAAGAATATTTCACTCTGATTGTCACAATCTATCCTTACAACTTGCTGTACCAAGCCAATACCTAAACACAATCTCTGTAACCATATTGCTTCCTTACTTGCATGAGTGGATGTCATGTATTCATATTCTGTAGTTGAGAGTGCCACTACGAACTATTTTTTCCTCATCCAATTGATTGCTCCTCTAAATAGGCTAAACACATACCCACTTGTAGATCTTCTACGATCCATATCTCCAGCCCAGTCTGCATCCACAAATCCATGTATTTCCAACACTCTGTCCAATCCTGGTCTTCCTTGGTAACACAATCCATAACTAGTAGTGCCACACAAATACATGAAAACACATTTTTACTGTTGTCCAATGCTCCTTTCCTAGTTTTGACATATACCTGCTCAAAACTCCCACTGCATGTGCAATGTCCGGTCTAGTACAAACCATTGCATACATCAAATTGCACTCACATGTGGAACATGGGACATGTCCTCTTCCTCTTCTTGTGTCTTGGGACATTGATCCATGTATAACTTTACACCTACAAGAATAGGAACCTTGATCGGTTTACATTCCTGCATATTAAACCTTTGCAATATCATCTCGACACATTTCCTTTGATTTAACCAGAGTTTCTTGTTTTCCCGATCTCTTTTAATTTCCATGCCCAAAATGAAATTTGCAGCACCAAGATCCTTCATGTCAAATTTAGAGGACAACTGAGTTTTTAGATCCTAGATAATCTCCTTTTTCTTTTCTATGAGCAACATATCATCCACATACAAGACAAAATAAATAATATGATCACAAATTAATTTGAAATACACACAATGATCCACTGTGCTCCTTGTGAAGCCAATTACCAACATATAAGTATCAAATTTTTGATACCACATCCTTGGTGATTACGTTAACCCATACATGGAATTTTTCAACGTGCATACCAACTCATTCTTTCCCTTCACAACAAATCCTTCTGTCTCCTTCATGTAGATTTCTTTTTTCAGATCCCCATGTAGGAATGTTGTCTTCACATCCATTTTTTTTGCTTCAAAATCAAACACAACAACAACAAATAAAAAATATATAATAGAAGTTAACTTGGAAACAAGAGAAAAAATCTCAACAAATTCAATTCCCTCAACCTAGGAATAACCTTATGCTACTAACTGAGCTTTGCGTTTATCCATTTTTCCTTCTGCAGTCATATTCTTTTTAAACACCTATTTGTTGCCGATGGGATTTCTTCAAGTCGACAACTCCACTATATCCCAAGCGTCATTCTTATCCAAGGCTTCCATTTTTTCAACCATGGCCATTTTCCATAGTTTTCCATGCTCTGAATCCACTGCCTCCCTAATAGTTCTAGGATCATAATCAGTAATAGAAAAAAAAAATTGAACGAAAATCGGGTGGAGTACACCTTTCTGTTTTTCTTCTTTCTTGAATTGATATCCTTAATACTGGAGTATGCGGATCTTCTTCTTTTGATTCATATTCTTCTGTAAAGTCTGATTCATCATCCTTCAACTCAAACTCTATTTTCTCAGGTTCTTCCTTCCTTGGAAGGACTTCATGTTTGACAACATATTTGATTTATCTAAATACCACATCTTGACTATACACTACCTTCTTAGTTTCTGGGTTCCAATGCTTATAACCTTTCAAACCACCCAATAAAGATACACTTTTCAACCTTTTTATCTAGCTTACTCATGTTTTCATTTGGAACGTGAACATAGGCCTCACATCCAAATACCCTAATATGTGAGAGAGAGGGTTTCTTACCATTCTATACCTCAGGTGGAGTCTTTTCATCCAATGCGGATGAGGGTGATCGATTGACCAAGTAACATGTAGTACCCACTGCCTCTGCCCATAATTCTTGTCCTAACTTGGGACCACTTATCATGCACCTTGATTTTTCCATCAACATCTCTTTCATCCTTTCTGCAACTCCATTATGCTGAGGTGTATATGGAGTAGTCTTCTGCCTTGCTATACCACACTTACAAAATTATTGGTATTCATTTCTGTAGAAATATCCACCATTATTCATCCTCAATGCCTTAATTCTTTTATCTATTTGATTTTCCACAAGATCCTTAAACTCTTTAAACCTAAAAAATACTTCATATTTATTCATGAGGAAATATATCCAAGTATTCCTCGATAATTAATATATAAATGAGACATAGTACACATATTTTTCCAGTGAAGGAACCAACATAGGTCCAAACACATCACTATGGACCAAATGTAAAATTCCCTCTTCCCTTGTTGCACCAGAGGGGAATCTTACTCGATTTTGCTTACCATGTACACAATGTTCACAAAAATCAAAATCCAAAGAGAAGTTAGTCATACCTTCAACCATACCTTTATCGTGTAGTAGTCGAAATCCATTCTCTCCGATATGCCCTAGTCTTTGATGCCACAACATAGCCTTTTCTCCAAAGACTATAGGATTTTGTTCTTCTTTGGATCCAATCTTAGAAACAATGGAACTATTACACCCATCACTAATAGTGATTCCCTGCATCTTATAGAAAGTTCCAATATGAACTCCCTTCAACAACATCATTACTCCTTGAACCATCCTGTAGGTTTCTTTCTCAAACACTGTTTTTACCCGTGCATCATCCTTTTTTCTTACAAAAAACAATTTTTTGTCTAATCTTTGGGATGTGAATAACACCATGAAGTTTTCTAATCCTTCCATCCATGAGATTCAACTTGAATTTTCCTCTTCCTATTATTTTAGTTTTCAAGTCATCACCTAGGAAAACATCACCTCCACCATACCTTTCATATTCACAAAACCACTCAATGTGAGGAATCATATGAAAGGATACACATGAGTCAAACAACCATGCCTCATGATTTGCATGTGTGCTTGAATAATCCAAGTACACATCACCTCCTTCTTTCAAGGAGGTTTTTGTTTCTGTAGAAGGAGCATATTTAGATCCCTTTCCTCTCTCAATGATTTTTGATCTACAATGCTTCTTGTAATTCCCTTCTTTTCCACATCTCCAGAACACCTTTACAAAATTTCCAGGAGATTTAGATCTACCCTTAGATTTAGATCTCCTACTTGAGTACTTAGTTCTATTTATTTCATGGGAGCGTTCTCCTGCAAATAATGCTTATTCGCTATGTCCTTCCATGTTATTCCACCTCATCACCTTCAACAATAAGGATGAGACCACATCAACAAAACTTAAAGTAGTTGTATTACTACCTATGGCCACAACCGGACTATCCCTCGAGTCTGGTAAAGAGAAAAATAAACTAATACACTTATCTTCATATGAAATTTTAATATCAATAGACAATAAATGACTTACCATAGTATTGAAGGCATTTAGATGCTCTGTCATAGAGTCTCCATCTTTCATACTCAGGCTATACAACTTCTTCCGCAGAAACAATATTTTCACCAAGGACTTAGAATGATACAAAGTCCCCAAATTATCTCATAATTATTTGGTTGTAGCTTCCCCTGACACATTCAATAATATTGAATCTGAAAGACACAACCAGATTGTGCTCCTCACCTTCCAATCCAACGTTTTCCAGTCTTCTTCTGACGTTCCTGTAGGTGCAATACTTGGATCCACATTGATCAACTGATCTTTGTCCACCAACATATCTTCCATATTGAGTTTCCATGGCTAAAAACTTTTTCCATTAAATTTCTCTATCTCTATTTTTGAATTTCTCGCCATTTCTTCTCACCTGAAGAATCAATACCGCAGATATCCCACTGTAACAAGGTTTACCATAGACCTGAGCCAAAACCCCTGACCACAAAGGCATCCCCCTGAAGAAAATAATTCCTCTAATACCAAATGTAGATTTTAACCTTGTACAATAAATTACTCATATTCTTAATAAAAAACAAAAAAGACACAATGGCACACACACACATTACACATATATTTTTACCCTGGAAACCTAAATCGAGAAAAATAGAAACCTGTTTAGAGCCACACCTCTAATATTTTATTCACCATCTTCTTCATTATTTACAATAGAATATACATATAAGATCCTGCGGCATCCAAACCCCTAATCCATTGACTCGGATTAGTCAACAATCTTAACTCCTTAACTATAATTAGAAATCCATCGATGAAAACCATGTGCCGAAAAACCACCCAAAACAATGGGAGAATATCCAAAATAAATTGGCGAATAAAGCCCCCAAAGTTTTTCTCAGGGGCTTCGCCACCAAATCCCCCATTAAGGGGATCTACAGTCATGCAAAGAACATAACACATACCCGACATTATTCATATTAACTACAAACACTATAAATTGTTTATCATGGAATATTTATTCACAAAACCCACATCTGGCGGTAAGATCAAATAGAGAAATTGACCTTCAATAGTTTTAAAGAAAGTAATAGATAAATAATATTGACTGCTAATTTATGATTTCTTATGTGATACATGCCATTTTAAAAATGACAAGTATATAAGTTCTTATTTTGAATAATTTTCATTCATTAGCGTCACTCTCACTCTCACTCTCACTATTATGCTCCATTTGTTCTTGTTATGCCTTAATTGTTGTAAATCCCTCCTTAGTGGTTTTATTTTCTCTCATGTCCATCTCACCTTTGGTGAATACACCCATATGATTCTAATAACATTAATGAACATATTTCCTTATATATATATATTAAATTTTGATGCAAAACTTCGTTTACCTTTGATGTTCCAATAGGTTTCCACCATTCAATCATTATAGTGTAATACCCAACAATGGTATATGAATCTTGGTAAAAATTTCCCTTTTCCCTCCTTGACCATATGACATAATCTAGATTTGATGATTTCACTATGAGCATTGTTTCTTCTAGAAGATCATCCATTTGATATAATGCATCTCTAGGATTATTACAGAGAGGTCCAACATAATGATCCTCAATAGTGTGAACATTATCCCTTAGGTAGGTTTTGATGACTTCATGTGTGGGTTGTATATGAACATTATTACTTACTTCCTACACTTTGGAAGGTCAACAATTATTTGTTTAGGGATGAATGTTCACAAAGGGAGTGTCCAAAGCTTTAAAGATATTTTCCTAATAAGTTATGTTGGGATGCCAATATTATTCCCCTACTTTTCAATTCCTTTCTTCTAGAATTAAATATATGTATGTAATCCTTTATTTATTTCTTCCATATTACAAAGTCTCTTTACTTGTTGATTTGACCATTGAGGTTGCCTTATCGGTAATTTTGGATGACCATTAGGAAATGAGCACCATAGATTGATATGAGGTAACCACTTTTCATCCTAAGCCAAGGGTTTATATTACATAACTAATGTGCCATCAATGAGTTGGAATTTGAAATACTAACATCCTTTGATACCAATTATCTTGGAGGTATCATTCAACAAGTGTGGATCCACAAAGATATTGAAGTTAAAGAATTCATATATTAGATATAGGATGAATGAATTGTGGCTGTCACAAATCCTATATATGTCCATCATCTCTAGAAGCAAAAATATGTCTTTCCACTTTATTTGAGTTGATAGCCTCCCATAAATTACATAGATATCTTCATGTGCATGTCCCATTGGGAGAAATCCAACTTCAACAATTCCAAGCACCCCCCTTGTTGTTAAATGAGATGCAAATGAAAATGTTTGGTGCTTTTTGTTATTTCCCACACAATTATCCATTTTTAGCAACAATATTGGTGGCAATTTTATATTTGAATTATAATAGTTTGCCTTATCAACACTTACCTTAAGATATAACATATCATCTTTCTTGTAGTTTTTTTTTTTTTCATAAGATTTAGTTTATAGAGATTCTTGCAATGGGTGGTTTGATGTTAACCTATTGTACAAAAAATCCCCATATCGGTCCACCATTAGTTCTTTAATATCCTTGAGGCATTTATATAATGAAGACATAATGGAGTGAATCCATATCCATAAATAAAAGGATGAAGTGGCCAAATCCCCTAGTCTTATGTCCATGTGTAAGCACACCAGTCATGCATCGTGAAAAATACTTGAGTGCGTGCTAGGATGCTTCTCTGAATTTAATTTGTGGGAATAATACACATCATGAAAACTTGTAATATAGTTATTATGGACCAATTGAATTTCCCACAATTGTTCTACTTCGGCTAGATGAATAGTGGCCCTAAGTTTGCTGGTGATTAATACAAAATCATCAGACCTTTCAAATAAGTTGTTCTTTATGATCACAACATATGGAAATTGTTTTTTTTTATTATTTTGCTAGAATTGGATTGTGACACTAGAGGAAGATTGTTGGTTGCTTATTTCCTCTAACCGATCCTTGGCTGACCCAGGTTCAGGTATACTATAGTTTCCAACAAAACCACCTAAAATATAGACCCTCCTGGTAAGCCAAAAGGAACACAATGCACATAATGCATTGCGCAGTCTCACCCGAGATAGTTCTTACGGGTGGCTACAATGCTTAGGTGATTGCAGCCTGGGAATGAGTGGGGATCTGGGATTAAACGCTGTGATCTTCATTTGTTACTTTAACATTCAACTTATATTGAATATCCTGTCATTCTTATTCATGCATGTAAAATAGCAGATCTAACTAGTCATTCACGCATTTGTCTAACATCTAATCATTGTCAGTAAAGGAAAAACACAATAATCAATCACATAACACATGATCTACCGTGGTTCACCCCTCCTGGGCTATGTCCACAAATATTTGTCTTCTCTTCTCTTTTATTATGGTGTTTCCAAAACTACAGCGTCACGTGCATTACAACTCTCCATCAAACGGTTCGAGATCTACAACGAAGAAGACTAGATCACACCAGTCTCCTCAGCCTATGATCTAACCCTCAAGATCTACATTATTTCCTCTCCTCATCTCAATAGCTTAAAAAATGAGATCGGATTTTATAGATATTCAGTCTTTGAACAACATAGTAACAATGACCAACCCCCGATCTAGACATCCTAGGTACCTATTTATACATTTATTTTGTCTTACCAACCATTACATTCTTTTACCAAAACCCTAATACTAGCATGGTTAGGTATTCTTTCATGCACCCCTCGTATTATTTCCTCCTCTTGCATGCATGTTTTCTTCCCACGTGCTTCTTTTCCCGCCAGCTGTATTTCTCCCATGTCATTCTTTTTTCCCAAAATGGGCCTGCATCCAACAGGACCCCGACACTAAAATAATGACATATCCTGAGTCACTACCTAACTCAAGCATCTCTCACTTCTTGTGCCAGCGCGTCATACATTTCAGTGATCCTCTAGCACTGCGCCTTAGCCTGACTGCTCCTTTCGACCATATCTTCCATGAGCTGTGCAATGACTGGGTTTTGTAGAAACTCTCCTTCTTCCATGCCTTTGCATTCCACATTCATTTTTCTGCATTGATCTCGATGACCAGCTACTCTACCTTTTCTTGCAGGGGCTCCAACTGAGCCTATCGTGCCATCTTCTGCACTTGTACTTCTTTTTTCACTCCCTATAATGTCTTCATCTCTGCGAAAGTCTTGATCTTTTCTCTATCTTGATCGTTCTCTGTCATTGTTTGACATTTTCTATGGCTACATGTAGTTTTTCCTCCTTCCTCTACAACTCTTTTAAGATCCCATCCTCTAGAAGCTGTGTCCATAGCTAGGCGCTCTTCTCTAGTAGTTATGTCATCCTGTGTATGTTCTACGTGATGTTTTCTGTAGAAGCTGTCACATATTTCTCTCTTTGTGATTTGATTTCTGGGGGAGTTGTGGGAACTGTGCACTCCTCTAGTTATTTGATTTGGTCCTTGTAGTGTTGAAGAGTCCGTGCTATCTACTGCATTTTCTCTTGTGCTGACACTCCCTGTACCCCTTCTCTCTCCGAGATGGAGTGGAATATTACGTGGTTCTGGTTTTCCATTTCATCCACCTTCTAATGTTCCATCCTTTTCTCCTGCAGATGAAGGAAAATATTTCCACCTCAGCAACACGCCAACATGCCAACACATCAAAGCACATTTAAAAAGGTGAGAGGCACCAACCCTCTTATTTTTCCCTCGAATTTTAAAAATTCAATATAATGAAAAAAAATTAAATGTTGTAAGGATGAGTAGAGCCAAGTTATTGCCTTTGTACATGCAGTAGATGAAGTTTCCTTTAATGGGATTGAGCTAGACATATCTCGAGCATCGCCTCAGATATGAATTTTTAATGATCATTCAATATAATCTACCTCTGTAGATAGGTATTGTAAATGGTGATTAGACACCACTAGAGTAGTTGGAGGGAAAGGCTCGAGGAGCCCCTCTTGTATAAAGATTTGTAAAATATGGCCAGTAGAGGTTGTTGAAGGGAGATTGTAAATCATTGTAAGCCAAGAGGGGAGAGCCAATACTCTGTTATAGTCTGAGCTTGTACACATTGTAAACATACATTCATATTAATACAAAGAGAGAATTTTTTCCTACCTTTAAGTTTTGAGTGCATTTATGTGTTTAATGAATGTTATCCATGTGCTTATGAATTTATGTTGTAGATGTATGTGATAGGATTCCATCTACAGGGATAAGATAGATTCCACTATTTGTTGTGGGTTTTTTGGATTAATTATGGGTTCTTTAGGCTGTGAAAGGAGTGCACAACAAAGTATCAAAACCTATGTTAGCTAGTGCAAGGAGTGCCCATCTAAACTCTTATGAGTTAGAGAAGAACGTGCAAGGAGGGAACACCATAACATTTACATATTCAAGAGGATCCTCAAGGTTACTTAACACCTTGGAGGGGAAAGTTTGTGTAGGAGAAAGCACAACTAGAGTTTCTGAATACTCTGAGATCTCTGCCATGTGGGCATCGAGTAGGTGCAAGTGTGCACAAGTGAGCTATGTTTCGAGTTTAGAGGAGGAGAAGTATCAAGGAAGACACCCAAGAGTTATTGAACACTCTGGAAACCCGTGGAAGGAGATACTTCAGAGTTACTGAACACTCTGAAGGAAAGGGCTCAACAAGGAGTGCTTTGAGAAAGAGAAAGGAGTGCACAAAACCAACACATTCTAAAGTGTTGGAGGAAGTCAAGGAGAAATAGAGTTGTTGAACACTCTGTGGGAGATCTCTGCAAGTGTGCATTGAGTGGATGCAGGGGATGCATCAATGAACCTGAAGGATTTCAGGAAGCAGGGGGAAGACCTGTGCAAGGAGTGCACCATGCAAACACTTAGATGAAACATTGAAAGTATGAAGCTGTCTGGAGGCTTAGTCGAGTGCAAAAAGTGCACAAGGAATTTAATTCAAAGTTATAGAAGAAAGGATGCCAAGAGGGAACACCTCAAGGTTAAGACTCATAATATATTTGAGTGTAATTCTGCACAAAGAGCACAAGGAGTGTGCCAGAGGTAAAGTGGGTTTCTCTTTACAAAGATCAGGAGGAAGAGCATAGAGTTTCCGGGAGGGAACCATATAATCCTTTGAAGGAAGAAGAGGGTCGAGACCCTTAGGATACTAAGTAAGTTCAAAATCTCAAAAGAGATAGCGAAGGGTGTGCACAGAAGGACTTGTTCCAAGTCCCAAAGCTAAGAAGGGAAAGTGCAAGTTTGCACGCAGAGTATCAAGAGTCGCCAGGGTTGAGTTCAAGTTACATTGGCGAAAGTTCAAGGAGGGATAGAATTTTTAGAAGCAAAGACAAGACCCAAGACAGTAGGGCTCACTGGAGAAGGTTAAAGGGCCAAAACCTTTGAACACTTACAAATTTTACCAATCTTCGGAGAAATCCTGATCCGAAATCGGATCCAAAAGCCTGACAGGGCTTGAAAAATGCTCAAAAATGAAAGTGCTCGGAATTTGACGAAACCAACACCATTGCGTCCGTCTCGTCTTCTTGATTCTGGTGGTATATTTACTTTATCAAACGGAGTCCGTATGGAGAAGATATCGCATTCTGTTCGAAAAGTCAAACAGGCAAAAAAATTGCTGACTGTGCAGTCCGTACAGTCCATACGGACGCTGACGTGGCATGTCCGTACAGATGACACATGGAAGGTCTGTACAGGCGACATGTGGTAGGTCTGTACAGACGACACATGGAAACCTCGGGTGATGACACGTGTCAGGCAGATTTGGACTTTTGGGCATACGGTTGGACCTATCCCGAGGTGACACGTGTCACCACTGTAAAGGTGACACGTGACACGGGTGATGTCATCAGCTGATGTGGCAAGGTGACTAGGCAGTATGGTGAGTGACGTGGTAAGGTGACTGGACAGTACGGAAGCTGACGCGACTAATTGATGTGGCAGTACGACTCTGACACGTGGACCAATAGGAGACTGACATGTGGCATGCATTGATTGGTTTTTAAGGTGCCACGTGGCCCAGTCGTGTGATTCCATGTGGCACCCGATGATTGGTTCATCGGTTTATGTGTTTAAAATTGGTATGGGTCGCATGGGAGTCGAACCAGCGACCTCCCCCTCCGGCAGTGGACTGACGGGGCTGGGCTAACTGCCCGCCCCCATGGTGGACCTTGTTTACCATTCGACGGATGTTACTTTTATGTTAGGTGGAAGTCTGAATGGCGGAAAAAAAAAAAGGGGCCGGGGCTTAGTCCCAGCCCTCGGTGCCATGCGACCACAATATGTAACCATTACCTTATATGAAATGCGTGGGAGGTTAAAACTTTTGGGCTCGTGGCCATATGTTCTATGCCATAAGACCAGCACCGAAACCATGTTGTGGGCACGCAGTTGCAACCGTTAGCCAACGGTCCTATAACCGTTTTCCAATAGAACCCGGTGTCAACGCAACAGGGGCCAGCGCCTAGCCCTTTGGGCTAGAGCTTGGCCATATGGAGCCATATGACCACGCCAAAGGAGTGCGCACCCAGGGGAAGGGGGCTTATGCCCGTATTTAACTATATTATAGTTAAAAGTGGGTTTTTTAACCAACTTTTGATTTTTTAATTGTAATTAAGCTTTGTTAATGGTTTTTGGGAGTTATTGGGTAGTTTTGGAGCCTAACTTCTTGGAGGAAGTTGGAGATGAGAAACTAACTTCCCAGCTATATAACCAAGGCCTATTTGAGGCCAAGGAGCAGCTTTGAGGGCATTCAGAGTAGAATGATGCTGAGGAGAAGCCAAGCCAAAGCCATTTTGAGGCAGAGAAGCTTTTGAGGAGGAGACGCTGTCGGACCATTTCTGGGAGCTCCGGCCATCCGTTTTGCATGCCGTTTTCTTTGCATGGTTCTAGAGATCTGGACGAACATGACCAGATTAGTCTTGTAGCCATTTGGCATTGCAACGATGTACTTTTGAGCTTTTTAATAGAAATAAAGAAGCCTCCCCCACAGAGAAAAAGACCCGGATATGTAGGCAAAGTTGTGTCGAACTCCGTTATCAATTTGCGTGTTATGGTTTGCTATCTTTTATTTCATTTCAGATCTGCACATATGTATATGGCTATTATAATTCCTCTTCTTTCCTCATTATTTCACTAAGTTTTCTCAAATGGTTAATTAATGCATGCAAAATTAAAACTCAACCATAGTCATTAAAAGATCCGACGGATCAAGTGGTATCAGAGCTAGTTGACGTTTGGATTTGAGTTTTGCATGTTAACCAGGGAAGAGCTCATCTCAAGGAAGAAAATGGCATCTGCAGGAGAACTTTCTCAAAATGAGAAGGAGTTCAGAGATTCGGTGTTTTCCATGGCTGAGATGGTGAAGGTGTTGTATGAAGACTACTTGGAATGAAAGAACACGATTCAAGTGAAAGATTCAAAGAACAACAAAGGAAAAGAAGGATTGAAGGAAGTGCCTTCTACATATGTTTCAAAAAACACATTTGAGGTATGCAGTGAAGGTTCCTCATTAAATTTTCCTCATTCTCATCAAGTTGGTTTTGGTGCATTCGAAAAACATACAAAAGGTGTAGGTTTGAGAATACTAACCAAGATGGGTTATGAAGAAGGAAAGGGCCTTGGATGT
>JZKD02S0175807.1:68462-88131 GCA_000966675.3 Picea glauca
GGTCAGTAACCTTTTGGGGACCAAAAGGTCTTATTGTGGGGAGGTGTGATCCGAAATCGGATCCAGAAGCCTGACAGGGCTTGAAAAATGCTCAAAAATGAAAGTTCTCAGAATCTGACGAAACCAACACCATTGCATCCGTCTCGTCTTTCTGATTCCGGTGGTATATTTACTTTGTCAAACAGAGTCCGTATGGAGAAGATATCACATTCTGTCCAAAAAGTCAAACAGGCAAAAAAATTGCTGACTGTGCAGTTCGTACAGTCTGTACAGACGCTGACGTGGCATGTCTGTATAGACGACATGTGGTAGCTCGTACAGGCAACACGTGGCAGGTCTGTATAGGTGACACATGGCAGCCTTGGGTGATGACACGTGTCAGGCAGATTTGGACTTTTGGGCATACGGTTGGACCTATCCCGAGGTGACATGTGTCACCACTGTAAGGGTGACACGTGGCACGGGTGATGTCATCAGCTGACGTGGCAAGGTGACTGGGCAGTACGGCGAGTGATGTGGCAAGGTGACTAGACAGTATGGAAGTTGACGCGGTGAATTGACGTGGCAGTATGGCTCTGGCACGTGGACCAATAGGCGACTGACACATGGCATGTGTTGATTGGTTTTTAAGGTGCCACGTGGCCCAGTCGTGGGCTGCCACATGGCACCCAGTGATTGGTTCATCTGTTTATGTGTTTAAAATTGGTATGGGTTGCATGGGAGTCGAACTAGCGACCTCCCCCTCCGGTAGTGGACTGACAGGGCTGGGCTAACCGCCCACCCCCATGGTGGACCTTGTTTACCATTCGACGGATGTTACTTTTATGTTAGGTGGAAGTTTGAATGGCGGAAAAAAAAAGGGGCCGGGGCTTAGTAACCGTTACCTTATATGAAATGCGTGGGAGGTTAAAACTTTTGGGCCCATGGCCATATGTTCTATGCCATAAGACCAACACCGAAACCGTGTTGTGGGCGCGCGGTTGCAACCGTTAGCCAATAGTCCTATAACCGTTTGCCAATAGAACCCGGTGTCAATGCAACAGGGGCCAGCGCTTGGCCATATGGATCCATACGACCACGCCAAAGGAGCGCGCGCCCAGGGGAAGGGGGCTTATGCCCATATTTAACTATATTATAGTTAAAAGTGGGTTTTTTAACCAACTTTTGATTTTTTAATTGTAATTAAGCTTTGTTAATGGTTTTTGGGAGTTATTGGGTAGTTTTGGAGCCTAACTTCTTGGAGGAAGTTGGAGATGAGAAACTAACTTCCCAGCTATATAACCAAGGCGTTTGAGGCCAAGGAGCAACTTTGAGGGCATTCAGAACAGAATGATGCTGAGGAGAAGCCAAGCCAAAGCCATTTTGAGGCAGAGAAGCTTTTGAGGAGGAGACGTTGTCGGACCATTTCTGGGAGCTTCGGACGTCCATTTTGCATGTCGTTTTCTTTGCATGGTTCTAGAGATCTGGACGAACATGACTAGATCAGTCTTGTAGCCATTTGGCATTGCAACGATGTACTTTTGATATTTTGAACAGAAATAAAGAAGCCTCCCCCACAGAGAAAAAGGCCCGGAGACGTAGGCAAAGTTGTGCCGAACTCCGTTATCAATCTGCGTGTTATGGTTTGCTGTCTTTTATTGCATTTTAGATCTGCACATATGTATATGGATGTTATAATTCCTCTTCTTTCCTCATTCTTTCACTAAGTTTTCTGAAATGGTTAATTAATGCATGCAAAATTAAAACTCAACCATAGTCATTAAAAGATCCGATGGATCAAAGCCAAAGATTACGTGGAGGAGCTGTAGAAGCTGTCAGATCAGCTGCAAGGAGGAGATCTGAACCATCAAATTCTATGTCCAGACAGCCAAAGGATCACATAAATGAGAAGATAGATCCTAGTCATTGGATCTTAGTACAAAGGATCAACAACCGCCCAATCCAAAGGTAAGTTCACAATCCTTAAACTCTTTTTAAGTGCACAGGAGAACGAGGTAGCTGAAGTTCCGAAGCCCAGAGCTCATCCCAACCATTGGTGTTGCAAGGAGCACATTTTAGTAGATCTAAAACTCCAAAGAAAATTCACTCTAGGAGTTTTCAGCTGGGGAGTGTGTAAAACTCCCAAGGCTCCGAAGAAGCGGAGTAGATCTCAGCCATCCGTCAGTCAGAGACACCTGGAGAGAGATCCTAGATTCCAGAGGAGTGAGTGTAGCAAAGTGTAGAATTGTCGAAGTCATCGGGAGCTGAAGCAGATGTGAGTTGTTGATCCTACGGGGATAGGTGTTTTCAGATATTGCACTCCAGAGCAAAAGCACTCTGGAAGAAAAAGGTTGTTGTAAGACCTGTAACTCCCGGAGCCGATGTCTCAAAGTAGATCTCAACTGTCAGCTGTTAGAGAAGCATGGACCATAGATTTGGTTCAGGTGACTACACGGGTCCAGAGTTTGGGGAAAGAAGGGTTTAAGCCCACGGTTTTAGACCAGGGTCACGTGGAGGATTCTGTGGGTACTTAGAAACTCTCGAAAAGGGGATTTCACACCTGAGAGTTAGGAATTTGACCTGTGTAGAAGATAGAGAAGTTTCAACACGAACCTATGATATGATTCATCTCCCGAAGTCGATCGATCCTAGACTGAGAGGTTGCAAAACCCTGAGGGAGAATAGGGTGTCTGATACCATCAAGTGGTATCGGAGCTGAAATTTGCTTCCAGACAGCAGGAAAAGGAAAGAGGAGATAGTTTGACAACATCAAGTAGTATTAGAGGTTTAAAATTTCATCTGTAGATAATAGGTGAAGGGGGAGAAAAAGTAATGATGCTTTGTGTGTGATTGCTTGCAAGTGTGCAACAATCAAGTAGACAACCAAGTGAGCTGTAGGAGAAGTTGGAGACACTCTTATTTATAGGGTAGACAACAAGCATCTAGGTGGGATGAAGGAAAAGGAGAAAGAATATGGATACTGAAGGCCATAAACATGGTCAAGGTAAGGACCTCCAACATAAATAGATAAATATATCGAGGAAATCAAAGAAAAAATTGAGAGGCTAACACTGAAGATGAAGCAAGAGTCCTAAGTACATTGGAGGTATGAATGGCCCATGAAGCAGAAAACAAAATGGCCTATCCAACAATTGGTTTCCAGGAGGTAGCACCAGGAGTTTCAGAAGTGCCCGAGGCATGTTGAAACCCTTAGTGGGATAGAGGATTTAGTTTGTGTCTGTGAGCCAGAAGTAGGAGAGAACCTCAGTGATGAGGAGAAGAGATCAAACAATGATCTCCTAGACTTCCAGGATGGCAGTGATGAACTTTCAAATTGCCAGGTGGGAAATGCTGTGAGATCAGTTGATCTCATAGACTTCCAGGAGGGCAGAGGAGAAATCCTAGATTTCCAAGTGGGAAAGGGAGAAGAGAGGAACTCAACTAGGAGTTCATACCAACAAGGGGTGCTGATAGAGGAGGATCAAAGAAGCATTCTAATGATTGGGGGAATCAAGATATTCCTGGAAATTAGCTAAGCAAAGGCTAGTGCACAAATTTTAGGTGCAAAATAAGAGTAAATACATCCAACAAGAACTTTCATAGAGGAGGAGAAGGAGAAGACATCAAAATCTACCCAATAAATAGTAGAAGAAGAAGAGAATTTAGAGGGATTTCTCAGAAATTTCAGCCAAGAAGATGAACAAGAGAGGACTGCAGCACTGAAGCCAACAAATCAAGAGGAATAAGACATCATGGACTTTGCTGAGCTGTACAAAGAATTGGAATCGTTGGAGAGAAGGGTGATAGCATAAAGTTAGCACATACAATAGGTAAGATTTGAAATGGATGGAGGAACATGCCAGCATGAGGAGTAGCTGGAAGAAGCTGGAGTGGAATCGGCAACATAACTGAAAAAGTCTTACTTGTCAGAGGAAGTAGTTGAGCAACAACTCACTGAAGAGATTGAAGAATTGGAGTCTGCAGCAGAGTTTCCAACCAGTGCCACAGGAGATGAAGAAAACATGGGAGATCAGGTTGATCTACCCTTTTATCAACATGAAGAGATGGAGCAGAGCAGTCCGCAATGGAGGAGCCAACCAATAGATAAGATGGGAGAAGTGATAAAGGAGGTAAGGAGGTTGATGTTGAAGTTATCCTAAGAAGCTGTCAACAAGGAAGATGAAAAGAGGAGGACCTGCAAGAGAAGCAGAGAAGCAGAAAAAACAACATATAAGAGGAACAGGTGGATAGCTCCAAAGAATAATTTCAACAACAAAGTAGAGGAGATCATGAGCAGGAGCTCATGATTTTCCCAACAGTGGAGTATGATGCAAGAGCATATTTTCACCTCAACAATGCGCCAACATGATAACATATCAAATTGCATTTAAGAAGGGAAGAGGCACCAACCCTCTCATTTTTCCCTCGAATTTTAAAAGTTCAATATAATGAAAGAAAATTAAATTCTCTAAGGCTGGATAGAGCTAAGTTATTTCCTTTGTACAGGAAGTAGATGAAGTTGCCTTTAATAGGCTTGAGCTGGACAGATCCCGAGTATCACCTCAGATCTGAATTGTTAATGATCATTCAATATAATCCACCTCAGTAGATAGGCGTTGTAAATGGTGATTATACACCACTAGAGTAGTTGGAGGGAAAGGATCGAGGGGCCCCTCTTGTATAAAGCTTTGTAAAATATGGCCAATAGAGGTTTTTGAAGGGAGATTGTAAATCATTGCAATCCAAGAGGAGAGAGTTGAGGATCTGTTGTAGTCCGAGCGTGTACACATTGTAAACAAACATTCATATTAATACAAAGAGAGCGGTTTTTCCTGCCTATGGGTTTTGAGTGTGTTTATGTGTTTAATGAATGTTATCTGTGTGCTTATGAATGCATGTTGTAGATGTATGTGATATGATTCTATATGCAGGGATAAGATAGATTCCATTATCTATTGTGGGTTTGTTGTATTGATTCTGGGTTCTTTAGGTTGTGCAAGGAGTGCACAATAGAGTATAAGAACTTCTGTGAGCCAACGTAAGGAGTGTACATATAAACTCTTACGAGTCATAGAAAAACATGCTAGGAGGGAACACCAGAACATTTACATATTCAAGAGGAGCCTCAAGGTTACTGAACACCTTGGAGGAGAAAGTTTGTGTAGGATAAAGCGCATCCAGAGTTGCTGAATACTCTGAAAGTTCTGCCAGGTGGGCATCGAGTAGGTGCAAGTGTGAACAAGTGAAATATTTTTCAAGTTCAAAGGATGAGAAGTATCAGGGAGGACACCCTAGAGTTACTAAACACTCTGGAAACCTATGGAAGGAGATACTTTATTTTTTTTGAACACTCTGAAGGAAAGGGATCATCAAGGAGTGCTTTGAGTAGGTGCAAGGAATGCACATAACCAACACATTCCGAAGTGTTGGAGGAAGTCGAGGAGAAACAGAGTTGCTGAACACTCTGTGCCTGGAAGCGCAAACTGTAGATCTGGTCTGGGTGACTTTGCATGTCCAAATTTTGGGGAAAGAGGGGGTTAAGCCCACGATTTTAGACCAGGGTCACGTGGAGGACTCTGTGGGTACTTAGAAACTCTCGAAAAGGGGAATTCACACCTGAGAGTTAAGATTTTAACCTGTGGAGAAGATAGAGAAGGTTCAACACGAACCTGTGAACTGATTCATCTCCTGAATTTGATCAATCCTAGACCAAGAAGTCGTGCAACCCCGAGGGAGAGTAGGGGGTCTACATCACCTGCACTTCCTGGCTAAGTGCCTCCTTCAGTGAAGGGTTGTCTTCCTGCACCAATTGTAAGTTTTTCGTGTTGTACCATGCTCTAGACTGAATATCCTGTGCAATGCTCACTTGTAATTTGTAGAGTGCTTTGATTAGAATCTTCGACAACGCCAAGTCCAACATCAAAATCTTCTTCTGTGGCCTCTACAATGTCTCGTCATCTATAAACAACATTTCAGGAGTAATCCCAAATTTTACGCTCCCCTGCGCCGTGATCTGCACTGTCTCTCCCACTAGTGCCCCTTCTTTGTCTAGCTTTGTTGTCTTCTGTTGTTTCTACTCTGTCCTGACCTTCAATTTCTCTAACGTAGTTTTCATCTCTTGTATTTTCTCCAAAATTGAAGCTATGTGATTTTCGACATTTTCCCACACCTCTGAAAGTCGATATTCCACTGTCGTTGCTATCAACTCCACATCGTCTGTCATCAATGATGTCACCATAGGTTTCTTGTGGGCCTTGACCTTCTTTATAGAGCCGCTTGCTTGCTCCCTTGTTCTCTTTCTTTGGGCCTCTGATGGTTCATATGATTCTGGCATCTGTGTATCCATGCATGTGTCATGCCCCTCTTCTTCTTCCATTGATATTTTTTGTGTCTCCATCTGCCTTTCTTTTGGGTGCACTTGTTCTGTTGTTTCTCTTGTTGTCTGCTCTGTGTACGGTGGTCCCTGTGTAGAGCCACGTTGGGATTTATTCTTCATTCTAGATTTCTTCCGTACGATACTTCTCCCCCCTTCCTCGCCCTATGTTGTATTTTTATTTTTTCTTGTGCCATTTGTGCCTGTCTGCTTCGCAGGGACTGTTCTGTCCTGCATCCTTGTTTGTGCTCCTGGCACCATATTTGGGATTTTTGGAACTCTCTACTCCTCGGGCTAGTCCTGGACCTCCATTTGGATGACCTGCATTGTTACACAATACTTCAAATGCAGCCACTCCTTAGATGGATCATTCTTTGCTTGTAGCCACATACTGTGGCGCGATGCCTGGAAGTTTGCTATCTACCCAAACTCCTGGACAACTTCTATGGGAATCCTCCATGTCTCCACAACTCTATTTTAAATCTTTTTCAAGTATATCGGGAACATGTTGATGTTAAGTTTCTTCTTTTTGGGATCAAATGTACTGCGAAGGGACATGTAGCGCGCTACGCCACATTTTCTTGTCCTTGGCAAGAACAAACTGTATGCATGTTCCTGCCACCCCATAAGTGCAATGAGGATTAGTAACCATGAATAGTGGAACTCATATCCCTAGTCTTGTGCATCCTTGTAGTCTACAAGGGATGAGTTTAGTATATAGGGGGCCCAACTCATCGATCTCCCCTTCACACATTATGTTGCTGTTGCTACTACTCCCACGGATACTTATTCCTTTTTGCACTTGCACATTAATTTGCAACCCAACAATCGTGTTGCAAATCGTGTCGTAGGATCATTGATGTCGATGATCCTGATAACCATGTTACCCATCTTCATGCCATAGTTTTCTCTGATCTCATCCGTGATGGATTTCTCCTTAGTTTTGTCTTTTAGGTACTGTTCAAGCTTCTCCCCATCTATGGGTAGCCTTGTAATTGCTGCGATGAGGTCAAAATTGATAGGCACTAGCCTATCCATCCATAATATGCCTTTGTGAACCCTCACCAACAACTTCTTTACACATTCGTTTATGTGTTTACCATGCCCAAAGTGCGGTATGTCTAGTAGGTTCATTATGCCGGTGTTGTACAGTCCCAGGATCCATTGCGCAGGCTCCAACAGTGGCACACTTGATGGGCCTTCATCTCTACTCTCCAGATAGCTCTATGTTGCCAAATCCAAGAAATTTATGGTGTCAGACACATCATTGTCGGAGTATTTAAGGTTATCGAATCCTCCTACAATCTCATTGTCAGTCTTCACTCCCTTGGGAATATTTGGCATCACTATGGCCAATTCTTCTTGTACGCTCTATATGCCTTGCACACTGCTCTCTGCTCACGCATTCTTCTTCTGTTGTGGGGATAATACCCCACCCTAAAGTGGGGCCTCTTACTCTGTTTCATGCTTTGGTTTCATCTCTAGGCCCTGTTATGTGGAACTTGTGGCCGGTTCTTCTTGCTGCGACCCTTTCCCCCTGGACGCGTCATATTCTGTCCATTTAACATTCTCTGCTAGCTAATTGGGCTCTTGTGCAAGTTCCTGCTCCTCTTCCACATGCATTGTGGTCTTCTTGTACTTTGGTGTGTGGATTTCATCCACATTCACCAGTGTGGGCATCTCATTTGTTCCATTTTGTGGCACACAAGTGCTACTCTGTGTGTTTTGTCCAGTTTTGCTCGACACTCCGACTCTTGGTGATGACATGGTGAGGTAATACGAACTGTATACATCCAAATCGACATAGGCTAGCACAAATTCACACTTTATCACTCTTCCACTCAGATATGCATTCTTATCCTTAGAAAATAACACAATGGGTTGCTTTCCCCCATTTTTTCGACTTTATAGCGGGACAGAGAAGTGACAGCTGTGCTACATTGAGATTTGTCACTTCTTCACTTTTTGTTTTGTTTCTTGCACGCCATGCCTTTGTGCCCGATAATTGGTATCCTGTGTGCAGTTCTTTCCATTCCTGATTTTCGTGCAACACACTATTCTATTCTATCAAAACCCTCCATGCACGCCGATCTGTTTTTATGGATTTTCTTATTTTTATTTATTTTTCTCATTTTATCTCTCTTAACTTCTAGTACCATAATACACTATGTTCATATCTTCTTACTACAATGTATATTTATAAGCACTAGGAGGTCGACTGCCCCTATATAGTTTCAATCGACTCCCATTGATCCTTCCTCTCATTTCCATGCCTCCCAAATCTTTCAACTGTACAGATCTCCCATATGTGACAATCTTCACTTCATATGGTCCCAACCAATGTATTTTGAATTTCCATGGATGCTGAAGAAATTTACTATCATATACCAAGACTAGGTCTCCCTCCATGAAAATTTTCCCCTTGATATGTTTTTCATACCAAGCTTTATCTCTTGCTTTCTATAATTCTTGGTGGAATCCTACTAGGATCCTATCTTCTTCCATATCCATTAGCTGACTTATCCTTTCTTTTACTACTCCTCATTTTTTCATGTTGGTAATTGCTGCTACACGCAGGCTAGGTACCAAGAATTCTAATGACACCACTGCTTCTTATCCATACACCAACATGAATGGTGTCTGTCCTGTCAAATTTTTGCATGTAGTCTTGTATGCCCATAATACTGCTGGTATCTTCAAATCCAAATCATCCCTTTTGACATTGCAGAAATTTGTCAAATCATTCTCTAGGATCTTATTAAAGGCTTCCACTGTTCCATTTTCTTGAGGGTGATATGGTGTACTCTTTTGATGATAGACTTCAAACTCCTCAGTCATATCCTTGATAGTACTACTGATGAAGTGAGTGCCTTGGTCACTTATCAAAATCCTTGGGCATCCAAATATAGTGAGCACTTGCTCAAAAATGAAATGTGATGCTGTCTATGTGCTGCAAAATTTTACTGGTGTTGCTTCTTCTCATCTCATTAAGTACTCTGACGCAGTAATGATATACCTTGCTCCCGAACTCTTTGCTAGTGGATTAATTGGTTCCACAAAGTCTATTGACCATTTGTCGAATACTTACAAGGTTACTTGTGGTCTTAGGGGCATCTCATCCCATCTATTTAGTTTACCAACCCTCTGACATACATCACATATCTGGCAGTATTCCTTTTCATCTCTGTGAATGGTCGACCACCATAGTCCTGTGTGAAATACCTTCTTCACGATAGTTTTTCTTTCATAATGTACTCCATCTATTCTAGCATCATGATCATATGCTAAAATCCTATGCCTCTCATGTTCTAGCACATATCTTCTCAAAATGTTGTCTGTGCCCAACTTGTATAAGTGTCATGCAATCAATTGATAGTCTGCAACTTTGACTACCATATTTTTCTTCTGCGCCGTGTTAAAATCTTGTGGTGTAGTCCCTGTGCTCAAGTATTCAATGATGTCAACAAAATATTCATTGGCTAATTGGATTGAAAATAATTGCACATCAGGGAAATTGTCCTCTAAATTTGTAGGTTCCTCTCTATTGGTGATCCTCGACAGGTGATAAGGTCCTACATTCAACTTCCCTGGTTTGACTATGATGTCAAAGTCAAATTCTTGAAACAACAGTAACCATCTACACATTCTCCTTCCTAACACTAGCTTATTGACTAGATATTTGAGGGCATAATTATCTGTGAACATTTTAAAGTGTTTCCCAAGTAGATAGTATCTAAAATTTTGCAGTGCATATACCATTGTTAGGTCTTCTCTTTCTGTAGTATTGTAGTTCTGCTCTAACTCTGACAGTTTTCTGCTTGAAAATGCTATAGGATGGTCTAACTCTCTTGCTCCTAGATGTGCCAGAATATCCCCAAGGGCTATGGTTGATGCATCTACATGCACATGAAATGTCTTTTCCCAGTATTAGAATACTAGTATAGGTGTTGTGACCATTTTTTCTTTTAGAGTGTCCAAACCTCACTGACAGTCCTAATTCCACTATAATTTACTATCTTTCTTCAAAAGTTTCTCCATCGATGCAGTGATTTGTGCATACCCTTTTATGAATTTCCTGTAGTATCCTGTGTGTCACAATGTTTCTCTCAACTGGCGTACTGATTTTGGTGGTGGTAAATCGAAAATCACTATAATCTGGGAAGGATCTACTAGAAAGCCTTGTTTGCACACTATATGTCCCAATAGTATTCCAAATGGTGTCCCAAAAATGCACTTCTTGATATTCAATGATATCTGACACTACCTACATCTTTCCAACATTAGACTTAACACTTCCACATGGTATTTTAATAGACTATATACAACCCAATCATCCAGATACACTAGCTGAAAACTGATGGATGAATTCTTTGAATGCAACTATGAATACTCTTGAGAATATTGTTGGTGCATTCTTCAGTCCAAAAGGAATGACTGTTTTTGGTAGGATTACCATTCTATGGAAAAATTAGTCTTGTACCTATCTTCTGGGGCTATTTTAATTTGATGGTAGCTTGAGAATCCATCTATGAATGAGTATGCTTCCTGGCCTCCTACATTCTCTAATACCTCATCTGTGAAAGGGGTGGGAAAATGGTCATGCAGGTAAGAAAAAATTCAACTTCCTCAGATCAACACATATCCTTATGCCTCCTTGCTTCTTCTCCTGAACTACCATAGAGATTATCCATTCTGATTCTTCTATTGTTTTTATGATTCCAGCTTCCAACATTCTGTCAATTTCTTCTTTTACTTTCTGCTTATATATTGGATTCAGTCTATATGGTCATTGTCTGACTGATCTAGCCTCATGTTTTAGAGGTATATTCATCTCTCCTAGATATCTTTCTATGCCTTTCATCTTTGTAAAGGTTGTTGGGAATAAGTCACTGTACTTGCGCAATAACTCTATTATTCTTTCTACTATTTGTTCATCCCAGTAGTCTCCAATACTGGCCATTTTGGGATTATCATTTGTCCCAATATTTGCTTTCTTCACCTTGATTGGCACAGAAAATAATTATGATTCTAGATATGGGACTACCACCTCTCTTTTTCCTTCTATTTCTGTAATTTGGATATTGCACAGATCATATTCATCTATTGCTTCTTCCTGCACATGATAACATGCCAATAGTTCTTTCACTGTTTTTCTATTTGTTTTTGGTATTAAGTGATAAGTTAAACCTATGGTTCCTTAATAAATATCACCCCTATGATTTGTTTGAGTGACGAATCAATGTTGGGGTTCTCATTTTCAAATGAGAAAGTGACTATAAAATTACTTTGTAATGTTGTCCATTCTACAGTGCCTCTGCACAGTTCCTGGTCTACATACCAGTTTTATGGAATTCCTTCCAATGTGTGAATGAAGTGATGAGGCCATTCCTCTAGTGGTGTCATTCTTCATAGTGTTCTGCACTTCTCCAAGTATTGTGCCCTATCCATCATATCTCTGCATCTCATTTCTTCCCTATTCTGCGTCGAATCTAATGTGTACTAATTGCTTACATTGGTACTAGTCCTTAACTGTCTCCTTATGTGCACCCCACCATCTTGCAAGTGTTTCCTTGAGTGATATATCTAGGTCTAAGAGCCTCTAATTTTATAACACTTCATATTCATATCTTGTTAGGAATTCTTCTAAGTCATTCACCCCATCAAAACTAGGAGGTTCTCTTATCTCTGTACCTACCCATCTTACTGTGCGGTCTATTCTTGTGCACCTTCTTGTGGATACTTCATGTAATATATGTTTCCAATTCTCCAACCCTATATCTAAGTCTGAAGTGCATGATGTGATACTTCTCCAATCGAGTACCCCATATAAAGTTGGATTCACATAATCTTCTTCTCGCACAATGGTTTTGTATAACTGGTTGATTTCATCTAGGTCTAAGCAAGTGGGTTCTACAAACCTTTCTCCTTCTGATAGGTCTAGTGGTGCAATGACTCTGTATTCTCCTGACTCAAATTTCATCTTCCTTATCTTCAAATTGATTATTGTCTAGTTTTCAAATGCCCAATCCAAGCCAAGAAATGTTGGATAAGGTGTTGTGCCATCCACTATTTCTATCACTTCAAAGTTCTCTTTAGTGCACACTCCATCCATATCTACTGTCACAACCTTTAGCCTTCCATTTGAGAGAACCCTATGTTGATTTTCTAGTTTCAGTTGAATAGGTGAATATCCTAATGTGGGCTCTCCCATGCATTTCCATGTCTTCTTGGGTAACACATTTACTTCAGATCCTAAATCTAGTATAATATCCCCCATGTTGAAGTCTCCAATGTTGGCATTCAGTCTGAATTCTTAGCTTGTTCTCCTCCTTGTATGCAGATGATTAATCATTTTCTTCTCTAGCTTCCCCTCCACCTCTATGTTACATCTTTGTACCATATTTTTAATTCTTTAACAAATGATGGATCATTGAGTAGTTTAACACAAGATTGAAGAAAAGCCTTTATGGTACTTACTTGTACTAGGGGCTGTGCTTCATTAGTGTGATCCAATGATGAAGGCATCTCGTATGTTGGTATTTCATGAGTATGTTGCGCAGTTGATGTAGATGCAATGTCTAGCTTCAAGAATTCTTGTCTGGCTTGCTTGAATGTCTCCTTTTTGTTCTGCGCATCAAACTACTTATGTGGTTCGACATTCTTCTTCACCCTTTGGTGTTGTGTTGGATATTGTCTTACTGCATCATCTCTTGTCTTAGCTCCTCCACGCACAACTATATTTATATTTATTCCATCATCCATTGCTTCTGTAGAAATACATTGAACATTCTGATTGTTCTGATTTCTCTTTTCTTGGATCTTCCCCAACAATGTCAGATAGTCTTCTGTGTCATGATCTGATGCACGAAAATACATACATGTCGTAGGTGGAAGTGGAAATTCTCTTGCACAGTGTCATGGTTATTGAAATGTATGAAATACCACTAGTCATCTATGTCTTCCAAATCCTCCTCTACCTCATCCTCCACCTCTGTAGCGAGCTCAGTCTCCTCACGAGGTGTTGTAATGAGGTACCTGATTATACTATGTGGGATTATAATTTGGTTGCATGATATTATACTATGGCTATGTAATGTTATATTTTTTTAGAGTGGTGTTATATGGGGATGGTACTTGGTTAAATTGTGGTGCATCTTTCCCTGTCATCATTTCTGCATGCACCCTATAGGTGTCTGATGTTCTTTCCCTCATCAACTCCATTCTCCTACAATCTTTGTCATCATGGCCCCACTGACTTGCAAAAGTTGCAATATTAACTCTTAGGCACTTTCTGGTATTTATACATCATTGGAAAATGATATGGATCATGCTTCTATGTCTTGCATATCTCACAACACAGTCCTCCTCATTGAAAAGGGTTTGGCAGTCCTATTTCCATGTACTGCATGAAATTTGGGCATTCATTCTTGTGGTGTCCTTTTGTCCTACATGTGGTACATTAAACAAATTCCCTTTTTTCCTTACCCCTTTTTTGGTTTAGTTGAAATGTTAAATTCTTCATATCCTCCTTCAGATCCTCTATTGTTGGATGTGTCTTCTGATATTGGTTCTCTTCCAGTTGTAAGGCTTCCTGTAAAGCCTCTGCCTGAGTTTGAAACTTCTATTGTTTCAAAGGGTATTTCAAGTGTTGTAGCAGGGAATTCACAAATAGATGTCTATGTTGCATATCTATCATGACATACTTGAACTTTCCCTTCAATTGTTTTAATCTCTGGTCAATATGCAAGATAGATTCCCTTGGTTTTTGTTTGATCTCTATCATCTCAGTCATGTAGCGATCCTCTGAGATAGGCTTCTGGAATTCATTTATCAATGATATCTACAATCATTTTGGTTGTTTCTGGTGGACTGTTTGCATATAAGATCATGTACCAATCCAGTGTGTGGTCTCTTAGTGTGATAGTTAGCTGCACAAGTTTTTTATCCTCCTTTGTGATCTGCTTTGCTTCCCATATATTTTCACAGATGAACAAGTGCTTCTCAGGGTCCTTAGATGCCTCTCCCTTGAATTATGGTAACCTGGTGTTGGGATCATGTTCTACCATCCTGAGTGATGAACTAATACCTCTGTGCAATGTAGATCCTTGACCAATGCTTCATGAAATGGCTCCCCCAGTTGTTTCTCCCCATGTAGATGTACTTCTTATTGTGTTTCTTCCACTGAAATTCAGTTGTCTAAATGGTGGTGTTCTTTCTGGTGTATTAGTCACACATGGGTTTATGGGTTCCATACTGACATTGACACTGATATGGATAGGATTTTTACCTTCAGTTCATGCCCTTATACCTCATGTATTACTTTCATATGTCACGCACATGATTTCCTCAATCTTCTCCACATCCTGGAGATCCTCTATGTCTTCTTCATCACTTTCCAAGCCTTCCCTCACAGCTATGGATCTCTTCTTATTGTTCATCTTGTATTGGTAGGGTTCTCCACTGCGCCTTCTTCCAACTGTTACCATGATCTACTTGATTTGGTCTTCCTCCATCATGATTGGGTCGAAGGCCTCCTCCTTCTTTCCTTTATCCATCTCTTCCTCCATTTCTCCGGCTCTTGTCAGTGCTCCCCCCCTTCCCCCATGCATGCAAGGAAGTTTAGTTGTCTGATGCCATTATCATTACACCTTTTTTATATAGTAAAATATTGATGGAAGTATACAACGATATAATATACCTACCTCTAGGTCCCTTCATGAACTATTGCTCCACTGTGCTGTGAGACTTCACAATATCTACTACAAATTCTGTGATAAATCCTGCAACAATGTTGTCTAACCAAAGATCTATTGCGCATGTAAATTTATTGTCAACTTGTTGTAATTGCGCGATCTCCACAGAATTCCACTCTAGCTCTCTGATCCGATTTGTAGGGTGGTTGTATTTCAACCTCAATATCCACTTCTGTAACACATGTGGGAAATCACAGAAAAATACTTCATGCAAGCCACTAAATACGTACTTGTCCAAATATTTGCGCAGTGTTAACTTCAAGTTTCCATTATCTTTCTGCACAAATTACAAATCCTTTTTTTTTAAACAACTCTCAATCTCCACCTTCATTGAATTCCATGGTCTAAACATCCCCTTTTATATTCTCATTCTTTTTAATGTTTTCTCACCAGATCTGACATTCTTTTCACGATTCTTCAACATATCTCATTCACTCAATCCCATTCTGTTCCAACTGGAAATATAACCATTTGTTGGTTTCTTATTTCCTCTAACTGCTCCTTGGATAACCTAGGTTCAGGTCTACTATAGTTTCCAACAAAACCACCTAAACTATCAGACTCCTGGTAAACCAGAAGGCAACACAACACACATAATGCACTGCGTAGTCTCACCCGAGATAGTTTTTATGGGTGGCTACAATGCTCAGGTGCTTGCATCCTACGAATGAGTGGGGATATGGGATTAAAATTTGTGATCTTCATTTGTTACTTTAACATTAAGCTTATATTGAATATCCTGCCATTCTTATTCATGCATGTAAAATAACAGATCTATCTAGTCATTCACGCATTTGTCTAACATCTAATCATTGACAATAAAGGAAATACACATTATTCAATCACATAACACATGATCTACCATGGTTCACCCCTCTTGGGCTACGTCCACAAAGATTTGGCTTCTCTTCTCTTTTATTATGGTGTTTCCAAAACTACAACGTCGTGTGCATTACAACACTCCATCAAATGGGTCGCGATATACAATGAGGCAGACTAGATCACACCAGGCTCCTCAACCTGTGATATAACCCTCAAGATATACCTTATTTCCTCTCCTCATCTCAACAACTTACAAAATGAGATCGGATTTTATAGACATTCAGTCTTCAAACAACATAGTAACAATGACCGACCCCCGACCTAGACCTCCTAGGTACCTATATATACATGTTTTTGTCTTACCAACCATTGCATTATTTTACCAAAAACCTAACCCTATCATGGTTAGGTATTCTTGCATGCGTGCCTCACATGCTTTCCTCCTCTTGCATGCGTTTTTGCTTCCCACGTGCTTCTTTTCTTGCCAGCTGTATTTCTCCCATGTCGTGCTTTTCTCCCAAAATGGGCTTGCACCCAACAAAGACCCAATAGCTTCATGTATTCATTAGCCTTTTTGTGAAGATAATCCTAGTTGATATTTGAAGGTGCTGATATGAGAGGTTCCCTTGTTCCATCTTGACATATTTATAATGTTATATGTGGAGCCCTATCTAACTTTTGCTCCATGATATTACCAATGCTAGCCACTGTTGTAATAGTATTAGATCTAGATTTTGTATTCCATAACTACCATTCATTACCTTTAAGTCACCATTTTTAAACACATCCTTATGGTGGTATAAAGTTCTTATTTTTATTCCATAATCTTGATAGCATGGACTTTGACATATATCTAATGTGTCAAGCTTCATTACAAGTAGAGCTCTCTTATTTATTTCCCTTTGTTTGGTAATAACAACATTTCATGCTAGAGAATTGATCACAAATTCTCTTCTTGAATATTCATTCATATGATGCACCTTATTAATAACCTCAATCATTGAGCTCAACAATATTTTAGAAATACAATTTTTTTTACAACAAGGTGTAGTGTGCATGCTTGTAATGAAAGAAATTTTATCAAATGTTTCAACAAAGTTTGTACTCAACTTCCTTTTAGAATATGCACTCATGTTTTAGCATCTCAACTAGTTGCATGGCCTTGTTGTCATTATTTGTACATCAGAATAATCTACCCATAGGTGGATATTCCAACTATAAAGGAGTAATTGCTTCTGTCACATCCCATAATTTAACCTTAATTTCCTTTTCAATTTCCTCTAATATTACATTTAAGGGGGCACTAGTAAGTTCAATTAAGTGGTTCATAGGCCATCTCAAGAGAGAACCTTTTGATTTGTAACATTTATCACATTAGATGACGGATTTGTTGATTAAAAATTTGAACTCATTATCATTTAGTGGTGCAAATAATAATACCTATCCTTCTATAACATTTGAAATTGTTCATCTGGTGATATAATTTGGCTCTAAAGAACATTAATGTATCAGTTTCACCTCTTCTCTTAAGAACTAAATGTTGTGATTCTAGTTCATTTGTGTTGATGAATATTTTAATTCATTAATTCCTTTAACCCTTAAAATGGAACATTTTTTGAAATCCACTATTTTGTTTATTGTCAAAGGTACTGAACTACCATTGTGTAACTCAGACAAGGAAATGCCACAAGGCAATAATAGTTCGTTCACTAGCATACCAAATTAGAGAGGTGTTGATGTTTGGATATATTAAGACTGAAACAACAACCTCATGAGGATATAAATCCCCCTATATTTTTATAGAGGTGGTACTCCTCTCTGCATAAATTAAAGCAATAAATATCTGGGGTTTGTTGTCTAAGCATTCTTCCTAATCCAAGATATTGAAGATCTATCTTTATTGGTTCTCTAACAACTTGATCTGATCTTTATGTGCAACAATAAGTCTTTTAACAATAAAATAGATTGAAGAAATAATTCAATATCAACATATCTATGTGCTCATGATCATATATACAACCTTATGAATCAAATACAAATAGAGGATAAATCCATATCTTCTCACAAGTAAAAGAAGAAAATATTTTTGATCATCTCAAAGAATTTTAAAAGAGTATTGCAGTTAAAACAAAATAAAATTTGATAAGCATACTTCAAACACTCTGGAATCCAAAGACCTGAAATATCATTGAATTCATGCCCCTAAGTAATTATTTAATGAGTTTTACTTGTGAAATATATTCAACAATACAATTGACTAAATGTTCAGAAATGAAGCTTGTCAAATGCAAGATTAAGTCTCAATGAATTCAATAGAAATAATGACTTACATCTGACAGTCACATACATGGTTGTGAATAATCCATGATCATATAAGAAAATTCTTTGAAGAATACAAGATAAACACTCAAGAAGTCAACCTTATTCAGAAACATGAATCAAAGGCCTTGAGAAAATGGCATAGAAGAAGAAAAATAATGGATAAGATGGAGATATTTTTTCATTGATCATAATCTTCGATGCATACTGATGGTTGATCCCTTCTATTCTAATCTTCTGATTACCTTTCTTCTAACACTTTGATGAATCCCTCTCTTGCTTTTAAAAACCGGTTCTTCTAACTTCTCGTGTAGTTAGGGATTTCTCTTTATTGAAATAATTGCTTTAATTGATTCTTCAAATAAGTAAATCCTTTATTAATTCACTTTTTAACATCCGCATTTTCAAGTGGGCACTTTTTTGTCTTTTATAAAAAAATTTCAATAAACTTTTATTTTAATTTTTTTTTAATTAACTACCCCTTTAAAGAGAGGACAATGTATTAATTTTTTGGATATGATATTCAACCTTGCCATGGAAACTAATTTACATGTTATATTCACATCTCATCTTTCCAATGAGTCCTTCTGGGTGCAATTTAGATTCTTGTATCTCAAGATATGACCTTGTGAAGTCGAGGTGTCAAACAGATTTATCAACAAGGCATAAAAATATTGTTGATTGTTCTTTAAATTTTTGGGAACATTATGAAAAATTTCATCTCTCAATACCTATCTCACCATCTTCCTCTTCGAAATACCTTTCCAATGAGGTAAACTTTGCACGATTCCGACTCACGAATCTCACGATATGGCCTTCAGAACAACAAGACTCAATAGTCATTGATTGATCTTCATGGGGCAATCTGGGCCCTTGGTTTTAAATTCGTCCTCCTTTGAAAATTTTGAATTTTATTCATAAATGTATATCCCACATGCATGGGATTTTAAATAATTTTAGTGTATATATTACAAAGTATGATATATGGATATTTAAGAATTCGACCTTCCTAGGAAATTAGTTAATAACTAATATTTTGACCAAAAGTCATCCTCCACCCATACCTAGTCAGTGCCTAGTGGCATCCTCGTAATCACTCAATTAGCATGAGTCAACAATCCACATGTCACCACATGTCATCATGTGATAGGTCATCATCAATTGCCACATGTCACCAATAATAATATGCCATGTGCCACCAATTGTGAGATGCCATGTGTTTACCATGTGTCATAGTAATTTGTCTCCATATGTCTCCAAAAGTGGGCCACCATGTGTCATGTAATAATTAGTTGGTTTATGGAGTGCTCTCATTGGTTGGTAATTATTGTGATTAGTTTAATACATTAGTTAAAAATTGGAAGGAGAAAATAGAATGAGAAGTGGGTAGGGGAAAGTGAGGGTGGTAGAGGGATAAGGGTGA
>JZKD02S0175807.1:111420-131677 GCA_000966675.3 Picea glauca
GACCCCACAATGCCTCTCAAATACCCCTGTACTCTCTCTAGCACCCATCTGGCTACTCTGGTCATCATAAATCTCTGCCCTGTGATGATGTCCCAAAGTGGGGACATTACATTCTTATCATTGATGGAAAGATTAGAGTATGAAGCGATGGAAAAACAAGGACAACATAAGCCTAGGAGGAGAAGTGACAGTGATCTTTGGATCCCATTGAGAATTCCCAATGAACATTAGATCTGAGCCCGAGGTCTAACTGGCATTGGATCCAGGAGAGCCTGCAGGTTCTTTAAAGAGCAAGGTGAAGTGGGGTTACAAAATCCTGAAGGTAGGAGGACAGTTTTGGATACTAGGAGTTGGAAGAGTCGAGAATCTTCATCATCAGGAGTCCCGGAATCATGAAATGCAAAACACCGAAATCCAAAAAGTAGGAGGACAGTTTCAGATATTGGGAGTTGGAAGAGTCGAGACCCTTCATCATCAAGAGTCCTAGAATCGTGAAATGTGAAACACCGAAATCCTGAAAGCAAGTTGACAGTTTCAGATATCGGGAGTTGGAAGAATCGAGACTCTTCATCATCAGGAGTCCCGGAATCGTAAAATGTGAAACCCCAAAACCCCAAAACAGACACATCAACTGGAGGTTCAGATACCGAGAGTTGGAGGAGTCAAGAGTCAAGACTCTTCAACACAGGAGTCCCGAAGTGCAGAAATGTGAAACGCTGAAAATCCCAAAATAAGCACATCAACCGAAGTTTCAGATACCGGGAGTTGGAGGAGTCAAGAGTCGAGACTCTTCATCATAGGAGTCCCGAAGTTGCGAAATGCAAAACGTCAAAACACCTTTTTGTGTAGATTTTGGATACCGGGAGATGGAGCATCAAAACACTTCATCACAAGGAATGCCAGAATGCCGAAATGCCGAAATGTGAAAAACACCTTTTGGTGTTGGTTTAAGATACCAGGAGTTGGAGTGTCGAAACACTTTGCAACAGGAATGCCGAAATGACGAAACACTGAATTGCGTTTTCAAATAAGGCTATGGTCACCGCTGGTGGTCACATCGTTGAAGACCTGTAGAGAATAGCTCGAAGAGACAAGCTCCATTTCGAAGTTTGGGACATGGAGAGTCGAGATGACTCATTACAGAATCCTCGAAACGTGAAATGCCAAATACATGTTTAGAATTGGCTCTTGGTCATAACCCATGGTCACATCAACAAAGGCTCAAGGGAGGAGGTAGCACAAAGATAATATCCATTTGGGAGATCACGACTTGGAGAGTCGAGATGCCTCACCATAGGGATGCCGAAAAGCTGAATGCTAGAAAGTCGAAATGCCGAAAGGCCAAATTGCAGAATGATGAAATAAGTGCGAGACCCATCATTTATGATCCAATGGTGCAGGTTATTCAGGAATATGATCGAAGGGCTACTGTTGCTCTTCACAATTAATCGATCAGTGGCGATTCATTTTGCTGAAGCGGTCTTTGGAGGTTCATAGTGTAACTTCTAGAAACCACTGATGGCTTCTGCCAGAGGACTCGAAGAGACTTCTGTGTGATTTCCAGAGGAGCTGAATAATCTCAAGGAATCTGCTAGTGGAATGAAGACTGTTTGTAGAGGAAATTGACAAATGGATGAGCGTTGAAGCCTGTAACTGCAGCAGAGAGGATGAGCTCGACTATGAAAGAGAAGACAAAGAGTATTGACTATTGGAGAGGCTAAGGGATCTCAGCATAACACCCAATGATGATGGACACAAGGGTTTAATAGCTAGAGAAGCTGAAGAGTTGCAATGATGAACAAGCAGTGCACTCGACATGAAGAGCATGTAGAAGCATTGTGCATAGGGAATGCACAAGGTGCATAGAGACTATAAGAAGGTAGAAGAAATAAGAGTTGGTTGTCGCTGTTGAGAGGGATTTAGGAGTGTAGACGGAGGATTGTGCAGCAACTAAAATACAACGAAGAGGAATGATGCATTGAATGGACATGGCGCACAGAGCATAAAAGGCAGAAGCACATAAAGTGCAATGCATGTGTGCAACAAGACAATGAGACACTAAAGGAAGGCCGAGGTGATCTTGTAGAGAAAAACATAAGATCAGAAATCACAAGAAGATGCAGATAGAGAGACACTGATACAGGAGAGAAGAGCAACATAGTAGAACAATGATAAGCCTGGTAAGCCAATGATAAATATTGTATCACTGCCATAAATTTATATATAGAAAAATTTATATTTTAGGGTGAAGGGAGGTTCTAGGGAGGACTGTTTTCCTCAGAGGTTCAAGTGGGTGCTTGAACAAAGGGAGTTGTAGCTTCCATCTAGTTGCATCCAGAGAAACCAGGGTTGCAGGGTGGTGCAAGGGAGAACTGTTGTTCTCTATTATACAGGTTGGTGCCTGTGTGACTAGAAGTTGGTGCTTCCATCCAATTGGTGCCGGAACACTTAGGGAGTTGGTGATTCCTTCTAGTGGGTACTAGAGAAACTAGGGAGTTGGTGCTTCCTTATAGTAGGTGCTAGAGAAAACAGAGAGTTGGTGCTTCCTTATAGTAGGTGCTAGAGAAAACAGAGAGTTGGTGCTCTCAGCAAGTTGCAGCTTGCAAAACAGAGATTGTAGCCTCATTATGAGTTGGTGCTCATAAGTATGATAATGTATAGAATGTAAAGATTACTTATCATATAAAGAAGAAGAGGTTTTTACCCTTTATGGGTTTCCTTAGGAAATATCTATCTCTGTATATTTCATATGTGTGAATGACGCTGAATGACCTATTGCTTACTTCCCTGCATTATTGTGATTTTCATTCAGTGCTCTGTAAAGAGTTTAAAATAAGAATAATTGTTTAATATCGGTAACAACTGATTTACCCCCCCCCCCCCCTCTCAGTTTTCCAACAATTGGTATTAGAGCCGACCCCTTTTATCTAAGGGTAGATCCTAGAGCTTAAACATGTCAAGCCATGAAGAAAATTCAACCAATAAGGCCCCTTTGTTCAATGGAACAACTTTACCTTCTGGAAAGTTAGAATGAGAACCTACATAATGGATTTAGGTGCAGATGTTTGGGATGTGGTAGATACTGGTTATGTAAAGCTAGTTGTACTAGCTAATACGGATGACAAGCTAGAATTTAACTTCAATGCTAAGGCTATGAATGTTATCCTGACTGGGCTTGCTGAAGAAGAATTCGTAAAAGTTATGCATCTAGGAACTGCCAAAGAAATGTGGGACAAAATCATTAGCAGTTAAGAAGGTAATGAGAAGGTAAAGGACACCAAACCTACAGAGTACAGTTTGAACAGCTGAAGATGAAAGATGATGAAACTGTTGGAAAATACTTTCTGAGAGTTGAAGAACTGGTAAATGTAATGAAAGCACTTGGTGAAAAAATTGAGGAACCTTATTTAGTTCAAAATTTTTTGAGAGCTCTATCAGATAGGTTCAACCCGAAGGTCTCTTCTATAGAAGAACTTAATGATATAAAAACCTTGGAGTTTGATCAACTTCTAGGAACATTGACTGCATATAAAATGAGAATAGTTAAAGATAAACCCACCTCTAGAGAAGCATCATTTAAGGCAGACAAGAATGAGGATTCTGAGCCTGATGAAATTGAAGAAAAAATTGTGAAGAGACTGAAGAGGGGATCAGGAAAATACAAAGGTAAACTGCCTTTCAAATGTTTCAACTATGGTAAGATAGGTCACTTTTCAAATACATGTCCTCAGAAAAGAAAGGATCAGACATGTGATGATGAGGAGAAGCACAAACACAAAAATTTCTTTAAATAGAATAATTTTAAGAAGAAAAGTCTTTGTGTAAACAATGATGATGATCCTTTAGATGATGAAGACAATGAATTCTCTATTGAAGATAAATTAAATGACTTCATACTTATGGCCAAAGAGGACTATGATAATAAAGCACAGGAAGTGAGTTCAATGAAGAAGAAGCTGTGGTTGATATGGAAAGAGAACTGATCAGTGCACTGGAAGAGATTTGTTGGTGTCTAAAGATGTCCTAAAAACAACCTTAGTTTAACATTAATTTATCAACCTGAAGATTCGTCTTTATCTCAAGAATATCAACAAATTCTATGCAGGTAGCCTACAATCATGTAGCTAAACCAATTCTGAGTTCATCAACAATCAAGTTCCTCAAACGTTCACCAAAGATTCTAAGAACTAATGGAATTGAAATCTGATTACTAAGATGTTGTAAAATGAAAAGGAACTAATTAATCTATTGAATTCACTTAACTAAAAAGCAGTAATTGAATCTAAGTAAGGACTTGCAAAATTAACTATCAATTATGAATTCTGATTACCGGAAAGGAAATAACGAATTACTCTATCTACAGAAAGAAACAACAATTGTAATCTAATCAGAAGGGACAACAAATGTAACTTTTACCGAAAGGAACAACTAATGTAACTTTTACTGAAAGGAACAACTATTGTAACTTCAGCCGAAAGGAACAACAATCGTAAATCTAAGGAAAAGGAACAATGCAAATGAAAATGTGAGGAACTGTCAAGCAACAACTTCAGAAATGGAAATCATAACGAAAATCATTAATACTTGAGGGAAATGTTTGTCTTCTATACGCAACAATCATAAAATCATTAACACACTTATGCATTTATCCTTGGCTATTGTAAAAGAGATCTAAATCACAAAATATAAATCAAACTTTGAACTAATACAATTACAGAATGAGACAGTAGCTCCTTCATACTGGGCCCTCGGTCTTCAGAAGTACTGCTATGAGAAACTCAGAACACAAAAATTGTAGAAACACTCAAAACTTTCATTGATTCCATAGCTAGTAAAACATTTACAAAAAATCAGAACAATTCTGAATCTAAATGCTTGAATACATTTTTTCCCTCTTTGTTCTGGATCTATTACCCTCTTATATATTACAATACTCTGGGTAAATCAAGGTATCCTGATGATTGTAAGATCCTCAGGATTTCTTTACTATTATAAAATTACAATATAGAAAATGCATTATCTTCAAAACTACTTTGAACCTAAAAAGTCTTCAACCTCTCAATAGCTTGCACATAGCCAAAATCTCTTTGGTTATCTTTGACAGTTATTTATCCAATTCTACAAAAAAATAAAACCATTCCAATCGTAATTTAGAATCTATTTAATAAAACTTCAATAACAACCCTAAGAGACATATTAATCATGTTCTTTCCTATTTATCCTTAATTATCTAAAGAATCAATCAAAATCATATCATGAACTGTGGGAAAAGGAAGATATTTATACCTTTTTCGTAACCCAACAAGATTAATAGACTCAAAATTAAGAACATAAAGCAAAAAAAATTGCTGATATAGTTTGAGAAAGAAAGTAAACAGCTTGATGAAGACCTTGCCCTGCTAAAAGTGGAATTAGAAGAGGCAAAGAAAATCGAGGACATTCTGAAACAACAGTTATCAGAAAAGAAGGCAAGATGTAAAGCTATGGAAGAAGAAGTAGTGAAAACTAGAAAAGAGTTGGAGAGGTTTCAAGCCTTGTATCATCAACATCTGTCAAGTATCAAAGCCTTAGAAGGATTAGCCACCATTCTGAATCAGCAAAGAAATCCAAAACTGAAAACTGGTTCTGGTTATGAAGATGGATCAAGCAGTGGTCAGCCAAGAAACAAAGAACCTATCAAGTTTGTCAAATCCTCAAACATTGACAACAATCAATCTATAGAAATAAAGAAAGAAAATCAACTACCAAGAAGGAATGAAAGAAAAAGTACCAGAACCGAATCTGTAGATCAGAGAAATTATCGGCATGAAAGAAATCGACCTCCTCAAAGAAGCCAAACTTTTTCCAGGTACCAACGCTTTTTCTATGGATATGATTTCTTCTGTTCTAACTTTGGTCATAAAGGTGTAAAATTTTCTTTAAAATTAAATTATGAGCAATCAAGACATTCAAGGTATAGATATCTGCCACAACAAAGAATGATACAACCAAGCAACAAACCACCACATACTGCAAATCATTTGACTGTCGCTTAAGGAACTATGAACCAGATTTGAATTCCCCTGCTGAAAATGTCAAGGTTTGGAAGAAGAAAGAAAGTGACAAGTGTGGATTAGTGTTGTCAGCTCAAAGACAAATGAACCCTTGGTATATAGACAGTGGATGCCCCAAACATATGATGGGAGACAAAGGTAAGTTTCTATCTCTAAGTGAAAGCAAATAAGGAAACGTAATCTTTGGAAATGATGCTCCAGGTAAAGTAAAGGGTAAAGGGATGGTGAGTCTAAGTAATGGAAAAGGAAAAGCCCAAGATGTTCTACTTGTAGATGGGATGAAACATAATCTACTCAGTGTAAGTCAAATGTGTGACAGAGGATGTTCAGTGGTGTTCACATCCAAGGACTGCAAGATAAATTCTGTAAACTCTGGACAAGTGGTGGCCAAAGGCATAAGGACAGAAAATAATGTATATGTACTGAAAGAAGATAGAGAAGAGCGTCATCTAAGCAAACATGATGAAAGCTGGTTATGGCATAAGAGACTTGGACATCTAAACTTTGACCACTTAATCAAGCTAAAAAATATTGAGGTAGTAAAAGATCTTTCGAGAATATCAAAGCCCCAAGATTCTATGTGTAAACCCTGCCAAGTAGGAAAGCTAACCAAGAAACAGTTTAAGTCCAAGAGCTTTACTTCAATAGAGAAACCACTCCAACTAGTTCATATGGATTTATGTGGACCATCAAGATAGGAAGGCAAAGGGAAAGAAAACTACTTCATGCTGATTATTGATGATTACTCCAGAATTACTTGGGTTTCCTTTCTCAAGGAAAAAGCTGAAGCATTTGAGAAGTTTAAAAAATTTAAGGCTTTAACTGAGAATCAAACAGGCAAGAGGTTAAAGGCAGTAAGATTAGACAGAGGAGGAGAATTTATGTCAAGTGATTTCAAGGAATTCTGTGATAAGCATGGGATCAAGAGAGAATACACAATCCCAAGAACTCCATAACAAAATAGAGTAGTTGAGAGGAAAAACAGAACAATGCAACAAATGGCCAGGTCAATGATGAATAAGAAGAACATTAGTCAAAAATACTGGGTAGAAGCAATACACACAATAGTCCATGTTCTTAACAAAGACCACCTCAGACCACAAAGTGGTAAGACACATTATGAACTGTGGTATGGGAGACTTGCTTCAATCAAACACTTCAAAGTCTTTGGGAGTAAATGTTACATAAAGAATAATGATGAGAACCTTGGAAAATATGATGATAGGGATGATGAAGGTATCTTCTTAGGGTATGCTATAAACAATAAAGGATACAAATTCTATAATAAGAGGCTGCATAAAATGGTTGACTGTATTGACGTAAAAGTTGATGAAGGAATCCCAACAAGAGAGGTGTACAATAATGATTCTCCTACAGAGGACACAACTGAAGTTGAAGATGAACAGGTCCAAGAATCAGAAAATGAAGACTCTGAATCAGATAAAGACATAGATACTCAGATAGACTCAAATCAACAGACAACTTCAAATTCCTCCTCCACAATCACTCAAAAGAATCATCCTGCAAGTCAGATAATTGGTGAAAAAGACAAAGGTGTACAAACCAGGAGAAAGATAATAAAAAACATCGAACAATCACATATAGCTTTCATATCTATGTTGGAACCCAAGAATTTTAATGAAGATAGCAAAGATGACCATTGGGTTAAAGCAATGAATAATGAACTTGATTAGATTTAGAAAAGCAATACGTGGGATATGGTTCATAGACTTGAAGGTAAAAATATCATTGGTTCCAAATGGATCTTTAAGAATAAGTTGAATGAGAAGGGAAAAGTTGTCAGGAACAAAGCAAGATTGGTCTCTAAAGGCTATGCTCAAATAGAAGGACTGGATTTTGATGAAACATTTGCGCTCGTAGCAAGATTAGAAGCTATCAGAATATTTCTTTCCTATGCTTGTCATAAAAGGTTTAAAGTCTATCAAATGGATGTCAAGTCATCTTTTCTAAATGGAGATTTAAATGAAGAAGTCTATATGGAATAGCCAGAGGGTTTCGAACTGTCTGATAAACCTGACTTAGTATGCAAGTTGAAGAAAGCTTTATATGGGTTAAAACAAGCCCCTCATGCCTGGTATCACAGACTGGATACGTATCTCAAAGACAAAGGGTTAAAGAGAGGAACAATTGACAACAATCTATATATCAAAATAGAGGATAATGATTTGCTCATTGTGTTGGTCTATGTAGATGACATAATCTTCGGATGTAATAAGGATTCATTAGTACAATGGTTTGCTTCTTCCATGGAGTCTGAGTTTGAAATGTCTATGATAGGTGAACTGTCATTTTTTCTTGGTCTGGAAATTACTTAGAGGTCTGAAGGGATGTTCATTTCTCAAGAAAAATATCTAAGAGAAATGTTGAAAAGGTTTCAAATGGAAGATTCTAAGCCAGTGGGCACACCTATGGTTACTGGATGAAAATTAAGCAAGGATGATGACTCACTTGATGTTGATCAAAGTTCATATAGGTCAATGTTAGGCAGCCTGCTATACATCACAACATCTCACCCAGACATAATGCATGTTGTTGGAATGGTAGGAAGATATCAGTATGCACCTAAACGGAGTCATTTGCTAGATGTCAAAAGGATATTCAAATATTTTAAAGCAACAATGAACTATGGCCTATGGTATCCTAAGAATAATAATTTTCAATTATCAGTCTACTCAGATGTTGATTGGGATAATTGCATGGATGAAAGGAAAAGCACGAGTGGAGGTGCGTTATTCTTAGGAGATTCTCTAGTAGCATGGTTGAGTAAAAAGCAAGGTTCCATTTCTTTATCAACTACAGAGGCAGAGTACATTACTGCTGCTACCTGTTGCACTCAGGTATTATGGATGATTCAGACACTTGCAAACTTGGAGGTAAAATACGTTGCATTGATCCCAATTAGTTGTGATAACACTAGTGCCATCAGTGTGTCCAAGAATCCTATATTCCACTCCAAGACCAAGCATATTCCCATAAAATACCATTTTCTGAGAGAGCAGGTCACCAATCAGATTATTCAGGTCCCTTACATTCCAACCACAGAACAAATTGCATACATCTTTACTAAACCCCTAGCCAATACACCATTTGAATATCTCTAACAAAAGCTAGGTGTCATCCAGTCTCACACCTAAGAAAGTCCATCTTGTTAGGGGGAGTTTTGTATTGATTGAATATCTGATACCTCCTAAAAATACTGCAACAACTCAGGGGGATCATGTTTTCTTTGACATTGATGTCAAAGGGGGAGAAAAGGAGTGGTCCAAACCATATGCTATAGTTGTAGGTCCAAACAGATTAGCACAGTTTTTCAGAGTTGCCATCAATGCCAAAGGGGGATATTGTTGGCATGTTTACTGGCAAGTGTGATTTTCATTCATGGAAAGATCATAGTATGCAGTGATGGAAAAGCAGGTACAACGTAAGCCCGAGAGGAGAAGTGACAGTGATCTTTGGATCCCATTGAGAATTCTCGATGAACATCAGATGTGAGCCCGAGGTCCGACCAACGTTGGATCCAGGAGAACCTGTACGTTCTTTAAAGAGCAAGGTGAAGTGGGGTTATGAAATCCCGAAGGCAGGAGGACAGTTTTGGATACCGAGAGTTGGAAGAGTCGAGAATGTTCATCATTAGGAGTCCTAGAATCACGAAATGTGAAACACCGAAATCCCGAAAGAAGGAGGATAGTTTTGGATACCAGGAGTTGGAAGAATCTAGACTCTTCATCATCAGGAGTCCTGGAATCACGAAATGCGAAACCACAAAAACCTGAAACAGGAACATTGACCAGAGGTTCGGATACCGGGAGTTGGAGGAGTCAAGAGTCAAGAATCTTCAACACAGGAGTCTCGAAGTCATGAAATGCAAAATACCGAAACATCTTTTTGTGTAGATTTTGGATACCGGGAGATGGAGCATCAAAACACTTCATGACAAGGAATGCTAGAATGCCAAAATGCAAAAAACACCTTTTGGTGTTGGTTTCGGATACCGAGAGTTGGAGGAGTTAAGAGTCGAGACTCTTCATCAAAAGAGTCCCGAAGTCGCGAAATGTGAAACGCCGAAACACCTTTTTGTGTAGATTTTGGATACCGAGAGATGGAGCATCAAAACACTTCATCACAAGGAATGCCGGAATGTCGAAATGCCGAAATGTGAAAAACACCTTTTGGTGTTGGTTTTGGATATCGGGAGTTGGAGTGTCAAAACACTTTGCAACAGGAATGCCGAAATGACCAAATGCCGAAATGCATTTTCAAATAAGGCTATTGTCACTGCTGGTGGTCACATCATCGAAGATATGTAGAGAAGAGCTCGAAGAGACAAGCTCCATTTCAGAGTTTGGGACATGGAGAGTCGAGACGACTCATCACAGAATCCCCAAAACGCGAAATGTGAAATACATGTTCCGAATTGGCCCTTGGTCATAACCCATGGTCACATCGATGAAGGCTCAAGGGAGGAGGTAGCATGAAGCTAATATCCATTTTGGATATCGTGACTTGGAGAGTGGAAATGCCTCACCACTAGGATGCTGAAAATATGAATGCTGGAATGCCGAAACGCCGAAAGGCTGAATTGCGGAATGGAAAAATAAGCGCGAGACCCATCATTTATGATCCAACGGTGCAGGTTATTCAGGAATATGATCGAAGGGCTATTGTTTCTCTTCACAGTTAATCGATCAGTGGAAATCCAATTGATGAAGAGGTATTTGGAGGTTCACAGTGTCACTGCTAGAAACCACTGATGGTTTCTGCCAGAGGACTCGAAGAGACTTCTCTGTGATTGCCAGAGGAGCTGAAGAGTCTCAAGGAATCTACTAGTGGAATGAATATTGTTCGTAGAGACAATTGATAGATGGATGAGCATTGAAGCCTGTAACTACAACAAAGAGGATGAGCTCGACTATGACAGAGAAGACAAAGAGTCTTGACTGTTGGAGAGGCTAAAGAATCTCAACATGACACCCAGTGATGATGGACACATGGGTTGAACAACTAGAGAAGATGAAGAGTTGCAATGATGAACATGCAGAGCACTTGACATGAAGAGAATGCAGAAGCATTGTGCACAGTTGATGCACAAGGTGCACAGAGACTATAAGAAGGCAGAAAAAACAAGAGATAGTTGTTGTTGTTGAGAGGGATTCAGGAGTGTAGAAGGAGGAGTGTGAAACAACTAAAATATAGAGAAGAAGAATGGTGCATTGAATGGACATGGAACACAGAGCATAAAAGTTAGAAGAACAGAAACCACAAGGCATGTGTGTAGCAAGACAATGAAACACTAAAGGAAGGCCGAGGTGCTCTTGTAGAGAAAAACAAAAGATCAAAAATCACAAGAATATGCAGACATAGATACACTGATATAAGAGAGTAGAGCAACATAACAGAACAGTGATAAGCCTGGTAAGACAATGATAAATATTGTATCACTATGATAAATTTATATATAGAAAACTTTATATTTCAGGGTGGAAGGGAGGTGCTAGGGAGGACTGTTGTCCTTAGAGGTTCAAGTGGGTGCTTGAACACAGGGGGTTGTAGCTTCCATCTGGTTGCAGCCAGAGAAACCAGGGTGGCAGGGTGGTGCAAGGGAGAACTGTTGTTATCTGTTATACAGGTTGGTGCCTGTGTGATTGGAAGTTGGTGCTGGAACACTTAGGGAGTTGGTGCTTCCTTCTAGTGGGTGCTAGAGAAACCAGGAAGTTGGTGCTTCCTTCTAGTAGGTGCTAGAGAAAACAAAGAGTTGGTGCTCTCAGCAAGTTGCAGCTTGCAAAACAGAGGTTGTAGCCTCATTATGAGTTGGTGTTCATAAGTATGACAATGTATAGAATGTAAAGATTACTTATCATATAAAGAAGAAGAGGTTTTTACCCTTTATGGGTTTCCTCAGGAAATATCTGTCTCTGTATATTTCATATGTGTGAATGATGTTGAATGTTCTATTTCTTACTTCCCTACATTATTGTGATTGTCATTTAGTGCTCTGCAAAGAGTTTAAAATAAGCATAATTGTTTAAGCTCGGTAACAACTGATTCACCCCCCCTCTCAATTGTCAAACATTGCATTCTACATTCATTTTTTCTACATTTATCTCGATGAAAAGTTGCTCTGCCTTCTCTTTCATGGGCTCCAACTGAGCCTATCATTCCATCTTCTACGCTTGTACTACCTTTTCCTCTTCTTGTAATGTCTTCATCTCTATGGAAGTCTTGATCTTTTATCTGTATTGATTGTTCTCTATCACTGTTTGACATATGATGTGGCTTCATGTAGTTTTTTCTCCTTCCCCTATAGCTCTTGTAAGCTCCCATCCTCTAGAAGCTATGTCCATAGCTAGGCGCTCTTCTCCAGTAGTTCTATCATCATGTGTATGTTCTACGCGATGTTTTCTATAGAAGCTGTCACATATTTCTCTCTTTGTGCTCAGATTTTTGGGGTAGTCATGGGAACTACACACTCCTCCAGTTATTTGATTTGGTCCTTGTAGTGTTGAAGCATCTGCGCTATGTACTACATTTTCTCTTGCATTGACACTCCTTGTACCCCTTCTCTCTCCGAGATGGATTGGAATATTACATGGATCTGGTTTTCCATTTCATCCACCTTCTATTGTGCCATCCTTTTCTCTTACTGATGCAAGAAAATATTTCCACCTCAACAACGTGCTAGCATGCCAGCACATCAAAGAAAATTTAAGAAGGGGAGAGGCACCAACCCTCCCATTTTTCCCTTGAATTTTAAAAATTCAATATAATGAAAGAAAATTAAATGCTGTAAGGCCGAGCAGAGCCAAGTTATTGACTTTGTACATGCAGTAGATGAGGTTTCCTTTAATAGGCTTGTGCTAGATAGATCTCAAGCATCGCCTTAGATATGAATTGTTAATGATCATTCAATATAATCTGCCTGAGTAGATAGGCATTGTAAATGGTGATTAGACACCACTAGAGTAGTTAGAGGGAAAGGCTCGAGGAGCCCCTCTTGTATAAAGCTTTGTAAAATATGCCCAGTAGAGGTTGTTGAAGGGAGATTGTAAAACATTGTAAGCCAAGTGGAGAGAGTCGAGACCCTATTATAGTCCGAGCTTGTACACATTGTAAACATACATTCATATTAATACAAAGAGAGCAATTTTTCCTGCCTATGAATTTTGAGTGTGTTGATGTGTTTAATGAATGTTATCTATGTGCTTATGAATGTATGCTACATATGTATGTAATAGGATTCCATCTGCAGGAATAAGATAGATTCCACTATCTATTGTGGGTTTGTTGGATTAATTATTGGTTCTTTAGACTGTGCAAGGAGTGCACAATAGAGTATCAAAACCTTTGTGAGCCAGCACAAGGAGTGTGAATCTGAAATATTACGAGTCAGAGAAGAACGTGCCAAGAGGGCACACCATAACATTTACAGATTCAACAGGGGCATCAAGGTTACTGAACACCATGGAGGGGAAATTCTGTGTAAGAGAAAGCACATCCAGAGTTGCTGAATACTCTAAGAGATATTCCAGGTGGGCATCGAGCAGGTGCAAGTGTGCACAAGTGAACTCTGTTTTGAGTCTAGGGGAGGATAAGTATCAGTGAACTTGAAGGATTTTAGGAACCAAGGGAAAAACCTATGGAAGTAGTGCACCAGGACAACACAGATATGAAGTGTTGAAAGTCTAAAGTCATTTAGAGGCTCAGTTGAGCACAAGGAGTGCGCGAGAAATTTAATTCGAAGGTTTGGGAGAAAGGTTTCCAAGAGGGAACAACACAAGGTTAAGACTCAAAGGAGATTTGAGTGCAAGTCTGCATAAAGAGCACAAAGAGTGTGCCAGAGGTAAAATGGGTTTCTCTTTACAAATATTAGGAGGAAGATCATCGAGTTTCCAGGAGGGAACCATATAATCCTTTGAAGGAAGAAGAGGGTCGAGACCCTTAGGAGACTGATTAAGTTCAAAATTTGAGAAGAGATAGCACAAGATGTGTGGAGACGTACTTGTTCCAAGTACCAAAGCTAAGAAGGGAAAGTGCAAGTTTTCACGTAGAGTACCGGCAGTCGCCAGGGCCGAGGTCAAGTTACATTGGTGAAAGTTCAAGGAGGGATAAAATTCCCAGAAGCAAAGATGAGACCCAAGATAGTAGGGCTCACTGGAGAAGGTTAAAGGGCCAAAACCTTTGAACACTTAAAATTTTTACCAATATTGGGAGAAAGCCGAAGCTACGTGAAGGAACTATAACAACTGTCAAAATAGCTGCAAGGAGGAGATTTGGACCATTGGATTCTACGTCCAGAAACCCAAAAGAGCATGCATAAGAGAAGACAGATCCTATTCATTGGATATGGGCACAAAGGATCGATAACCGTCCGATCCAAAGGTAAGTGCACAAGCCTTAAACTCTTTTTAAGTGCACAGGAGAATGGGGTAGCCGAAGTTCCGAAGCCTAGAGCTCATCCTAGTTGTTGATGTTGGAAGGAGCACGTGTCACTAGATATAAAACTCTGAAGAAAGTCACTCTGAGAGTTTTTAGTTGGGGAGTGTGTAAAACTCTCGAGGCTTCGAAGAAGCGAAGTAGTTCTCAGTCATCCGTCAGTCGGAGACATGTGGTGGGAGATCCTGGATTCCAGAGGAGTGACTACAATAGGGTGAATTAATTGCCGAAGTCATCAGGAGCTGAAGTGGATATGATTCATTGATCCTATACTGATAGGTGTCGTCAGATCTTGCACTCCGGAGCAGAAGCACTCCGAAAGAAAAAGGTTGTTGTAACACCTAGAACTCTCGAAGCTGGAGTTCTGAAGTAGATTGCAACCATCAAATGTCAAAGAAGCGCAGATCGTAGATCTTGTTCGAGTGACTTAGCGGTTCTAGAGTTTAGGCAAAGAAGGGTTTAAGCCCACGGTTTTAGATCAGGGTCACGTGGAGGACTCTGTGGGTAGTTAGAAACTCTCAAAAAGGGGCTTTCACACTTAAGAGTTAGGACTTTGAGTTGTGGAGAAGATAGAGAAGTTTCAACACAAACTTGTGAGTTGATTTAGCTCTCGAAGTCGATCCATCCTAGATCGAGAGGTTGTGGAGCTCCGGGGGAGAATAGGGTGTCTGATACCATCAAGTGGTATCAGAGCTGGAATTTTCTTGTAGACAACAGGAAAAGGAAAGAGGAGATAGTATGACAACATCGAGTAGTATCATAGGTTTAAAATTTCATTTGTAGACAACATGTGAAGGGGGAGACAAAGTACTAATGCTCTATGTGAGATTTCTTGCAAGTGTGCAATAGTCAAGTAGAAAACCAAGTGGGTTGTAGGAGAAGCTAGAGACACTCTCAATTGTAGGGTATACAATAGACATCCACGCGGGATGAAGGAAAATGAGAAAGAAAATGGATACTGAAAGACGTAAGCGTGGTCAAGGTAAGGACCTCCAACATAAATAGATAATGAGATCGAGGAAATCAACGAATAAATGGAGAGGCTAATGATAAATATGTAGCAAGAGTCCTAGGTACGCTGGTGGTATGAATGGCCCATGAAGCAAAAATAAAAATGGCCTATCCGAAAATCGGTTTCTAGGAGGTAGTGCTAGGATTTTGAGAAGTGTTTGAGGCATGTTGAAACCCTCAGTGGAACAAAGGAGTTAGTTTGCATCTGAGAGCCAGAAGTAGGATATAACCTCAGTGATGAGGAACAAAGATCAAGCAGAGATCTCATAGACTTCCAGGATGGCAGTGATGAAATTTCAAATTTCCAGGTGGGAAATGAAGTGAGATCAGTTGATCTCACAGACTACCAGGAGGTCAGAGGACAAATCCCAGATTTCCAGGTGGAAAAGGGAGAAGAGAGGAACTCAAGTAAGAGTTTATATCAACAAGGGGTGATGATAGAGGAGGATTAGAGAAGAATTCTGATCATTGGAGGAATCGAGATATTCCTGCCAATTATCCAAGCAGAGGCTAATGCACAAATTTTAGGTGCAAAAGAAGAGGAAATACATCTAGTAAGAACTGTCATAGAGTAGGAGAAGGAGAAAACATCAGTATCTACCCAAGAAATAGAAGAAGAAGAAGAGAATTCAGTGGGATTGCTGAGAAATTTTAGCCAGGAAGCTGAACGAGAGATGACTGCAACACTGAAGCCTGTAGCAAAAGAGGAAGCAAACATCATGGATTTTTTTGAGTTGTACAAAGACCTAGAATCCCTAGAGAGAAGGGTGATAGCACAAATTAAACACATCCAATAGGTGATGTTGGAAATAGATGGAGGAACATGCTAGCATGAGGAGCAACTGGAAGAATATGGAGTGGAATCGACATCAGAATTGACAAAGGATTATCTGTCAGAAAAGGTAGATGAGTAGCAACTCAGTGAAGAGACTTCATAATTGGAGTCTACAGTAGAGTGGTCAGCCAGTGCCACAAAGTATGAAGAAAACGTGGTAGATCAGGTTGATCTACCCTTTTATCAGCATGAGGAGATGGAGCGCATAAGTCTGCAATGGAGGAGCCAACCAATAGATAAACTGGGAGAAGTGATAAAGGAGGTAAGGAGGTTGATGTTGAATTCAGCCCAAGAAGCTATGAGCAAGAGGAAGCTGAAAAGAGGAGGACCTGCAAGAGCAATAGGGAAGAAACAAAAACAACATATAAGAGGAGCAGGTGGACAACTCCAAAGGAGAGTTTGGGATCCACGAGAATTTCAACAATGGAGCACAGGATCTCATGAGAAGGAGCTCATGATTTCCCCAGAAGTGGAGTATGATGTAGGAGCATATTTCCACCTCAACAATGTGCCAATAAGCCAACATATCAAAGAACATTTAAGAAGGGGAGGGGCACCAAACCTCTCATTTTTCCCTCGAATTTTAAAAATTCAATATAATGAAGGAAAATTAAATGTTGTAAGGATGCGTAGAGCCAAGTTATTTCCTTTGTACAAGCAGTAGATGAAGTTGCCTTTAATAGGATTGAGCTGGACAAATCTCGAGCATTTCCTCATATATTTATTGTTAATGATCATTCAATATAATCAACCTTAGTAGATAAGCATTGTAAATGGTGATTAGATACCACTAGAGTAGTTGGAGGGAAAGGATCGAGGATCCCCTCTTGTATAAAGCTTTGTAAAATATGAACAATAGAGGTTGTTGAAGGGAGATTGTAAATTATTGTAACCCAAGAGGAGAGAGTTGAGACTCAACTGCAGTCCAAGCTTGTACACATTGTAAACAAGCATTCATATTAATACAAAGAGAGCAGTTTTTCCTGCCTATGGGTTTTGAGTGTCTTTAATGAATGTTATCTATGTGCTTGTGAATGTATGTTGTAGATGTATGCGATATGATTCCATATGCATGGACAATATATATTCGACTATTTGGTGTGGGTTTGTTGGATTAATTATGGGTTCTTTAGGTTGTGCAAGGAGTGCACAAGAGAGTATCAAAACCTCTGTGAGTAAGCGCAAGGAGTGTGCATCTGAAGTCTTACAATTCATAGAATAACGTGCCAGGAGGGAACACCATAGCATTTATAGATTCAAGAGGATCCTCAAGGTTACTAAACACCTTGGAGGGAAAATTTTGTGTAGGAGAAAGCACAACCAGAGTTGCTGAATACTTTGAGAGTTCTGCCAGGTGGGCATCGAGTAGGTGTAAGTGTGCACAAGTGAAATCTGTTTCGAGTTCAGAGGATGAGAAGTATCAGGGAAGACACCCTAGAGTTACTGAACACTCTAGAAGCCTGTGGATGATGATACTTCATATTTACTGAACACTCTAAAGGAAAGGGCTCAACAAGGATTTCTTTGAGTAGGTGCAAGGAGTGCACATAACCAACAGATTCTGAAGTGTTGGAGGAAGACGAGGAGAAATAGAGTTGCTAAACACTCTATGGGAGAGCTCTACAAGTGTTAATTGAGTGGATGCATCAATGAACCTGAAGGATTTCAGGAAGTAGGGGGAAGAACTGTGCAAGGAGTTCACTAGGCCAACACTTAGATAAAGTGTTGAAAGTCTGAAAGCTCAGTTGAGTGCAAAGAGTGAGCGAGAACTTTAATTCAAAGTTCTGGGAGAAAGGTTTCCAAGAGGGAACACCACAAGGTTAAGACTCGGAGGAGATTCGAGTGAAATTCTGCAGAAAGAGTGCAAGGAGTGTGTCGGAGGTAAAGTGGGTTTCAATTTAAAAAGCTTAGGAGGAAGAGCATCGAGTTTCGAAGAGGGCACCATATAAAAGTTTGAAGGAAGAAGAGGGCTGAGACCCTTAAGAGACCGAGTAATTTCAAAATCTTAGAAGAGATAACACAAGGTGTGCACAAACGAACTTGTTACAAGTCCCAAAGATAAGAAGGGAAAGTGCAAGTTTACACATAGAGTACCAGGAGTCGCTAGGGATGAGGTCAAGTTACATTGGCAATAGTTCAAGGAGGGATAACTTTCCTAGAAGTCAAGATGAGACCCAAGATAGTTGGGCTTGCTGGAGAAGGTTAAGGGGCCAAAACCTTTGAACACTTACAAATTTTCCCAATCTCGGGAGAAAGCCAAAGCTTACGTGGAGGAGTTGTAGCAATTGTCATATCAGCTGCAAGGAGAAGATCTGGACCGTCGGATTTTACGTCCAGATACCCAAAGGAGCTCGCAGAGGAGAAAACAGATTCTATCCATTGGGTTTGAGCACAAGGGATCGACAGTCATCCGATCCAGAGGTAAGTTCACGAGCCTTAAACTCTTTTTAAGTGCACACGTGAATGGGGCAACCAAAGTTATGAAGCCTGAATCTCATCCCATCCGTTGTTGTTGGAAGGAGCACGTGTCAGCAGATCTGAAACTTTGGAGAAAAGTCACTCTAGGAGTTTTCAGCTGTGGAGTGTGTAAAACTCACGAGGCTTCAAAGAAGTAGAGTATATCTTAGTCGTCCGTCATTCAGAGACACATGGCAGGAGATATTGTATTCCGTAGGAGTGAGTGCAGTAGGGTGAAAAAATCCTGAAGTCATCGGGAGCAGAAGAAGATCTAAGCCATTGATCCCGTGGGGAAAAGTGTCATCAGATCTTGCACTACAGATCAGAAGCACTCAGGAATAAAAGTGTTGTTGTAACACCCGGAACTCTCGAAGCTGGATTCCTGAAGTAGATTGCAACCATTAGTTTTAAGAGAAGTGTGGACTGTAGATCTGTTCTAGGTGACTTCACGGGTTCGAGGTTTGGGGAAGCAAGGGTTTATGCCCATGATTTTAGACCAGGGTCAGGTGGAGGAATCTTTGGGTACTTAGAAACTATCAAAAAGGGGATTTCTCACCTGAGAGTTAGGATTTTGACATGTGGAGAAAATAAAGAATGTTCAACACAAACTTGTGAGTTGATTCAGCTCCCGAATTAGAACAATCCTAGAATGGGAGGTTGTGTATCCCCAGGAGAAATTAGGGGGTCTGCATCACCTTCCCTTCCTAGCTAAGTCCCTCCTTCAGTGAGGTGTTGTCTTCCTGCACCAATTGTAAGTTTTTCGCGTTAGACCATGTTCTAGACTAAATCTCCTGCGCAACACTCACTTGTAATTTGTAGTGTGCTTTGGTTAGAATATTGGGAAACACCAAGTCCAACATTGAAATATCCTTCTGTGGACTTTTCACTATCTCCTCATCTATAATCAACATTTCAGGAGTAATCCCAAAGTTTACGCTCCCTTGCGTTGTGATCTGCATTGTCTCTCCCACTAGTGCCCCTTCTTTAGCTAGCATTGTTGTCTTATGTTGTTTCTACTCTGTCCTAACCTTCAACTGCTCTAGCATAGTTTTCACCTCTTGTATTTTCTCCAAAATTGAAGCTCTATGATTTTTGACATTTTCCCACACCTCTGACAATCGATCTTCCACTAGCATTTCTATCAACTCCACGCCATTTTCCATCAATGATGTCCCCTTTTTTTGTTGTGGGCCTTGAACTTCTTTCTGGAGCTTCTTTCTTGCTCCCCTGTTCTCTTTCTTTGGGCCTCTAATGGTTCAGATTCTCCCAACATCTGTGTATCCATGCATGTGTCATGCCCCTCTTCTTCTTCCATCAATATTTCTTGTGTCTCCATCTGCCTTTCTTCTGGGTGCACTTGTTCTATTGTTTCTCTTGTTTCCTGCTTTGTGTGCACTGTGTTAGAAAAACAGGACCGCGGGGAAATAAAATAAAACAAATGAAGAAACAA